>NQII01000972.1:37162-91992 GCA_002778355.1 Clitarchus hookeri | reverse complement strand
CCCCCTGCCTCCGCCCCCGCCGTAGCGCCCCATGCCTCCGCCGCCGCCGTAGCGCCCCATGCCTCCGCCGCCGTAGCCGCCTCCGAACTGCGCCGCGCACAGCCCCGACAGCACCAGCAGTAGCAGGCAGCAGGCCTGCCAACAACACAGCCGTCGCACCTCTATAACTATAGACCATTCAGGCTTTCTCCACACTATTACTATAAACAATTCACGCTTTCTCCACACTACAACTATAGTCCATTATCCCTTTCTCCACACTATTACTATAAACAATTCACGCTTTCCCCACACTACAACTATAGTCCATTATCCCTTTCTCCACACTATTGCTATAAACAATTCACGCTTTCTCCACACTACAACTATAGTCCATTATCCCTTTCTCCACACTATTACTATAAACAATTCACGCTTTCCCCACACTACAACTATAGTCCATTATCCCTTTCTCCACACTATTGCTATAAACAATTCACGCTTTCTCCACACTACAACTATAGACCATTATCCCTTTCTCCACACTATAACTATAGACCATTATCCCTTTCTCCACACTATAACTATAGTCCATTATCCCTATCTCCACACTATTACTATAAACAATTCACGCTTTCTCCACACTACAACTATAGACCATTATCCCTTTCTCCACTCTATAACTATAGACCATTATCCCTTTCTCCACACTATAACTATAGACCATTCACGCTCTCTTCACACCTTCTCAATTAAAACTTAGGAAAATAACCCCCAAGTATGACGTGTTTGGTTTTTTCCTAAATACGTCGTGCATCACAAGCGTTGTATACTTCTATTAACATAAAATCAATTCCTTTTCGATTAAATTGAACTTGAACTTATATTGTATCAATGAATTATTATGTTTAATTTACAATTAATATTAATAAAAACATAGAAAATATGGTATTTTGGTAATGCCTAGTCAGAAATAGTTTTTATGCGAAATATTGTTACTTTGATTTAGTGCGCACGAATGCGGTGCGTTGTCCCTTTGGTTTAATTCCCTAAAATTGGTTAAACATTTTTGCACAAGGTGGAGGAATATCATGAAAGCAGAACTTTGGCAGGGCTTCATAAAAGTTGGAAGTAATCGCGAATGGACTATATGGCGAACTCGCAATTGATATTCCATTCACCGTTACTTCGAACTTTTCTGAATCTCTGCTTAAGTTATACTTCCAGGGTATTCCTCCACCTCATGCAAACGAAATTTAACCGGGTTAAGTTTTTTATTCAACTCAGGTAGGGAAACTCATTGCTTTTAGTTTGGCAACTTACATTTTTCGCCGCCAGGTAGCACTGGTGTCTCGTGTGTACCGGATATTTCCGTTTCGTAAGTAAGTAAATGGGATAATTGCATTTTTCATTAAATAAACAAATAAATATAGTTATGTAAAATTGTCCGAGTTGTATTGTGTCAGACACAACTTAAAGAATAAACTTTTTTCTTCTCACCATAGTGAAAATATAACGAACTATATTCCCATATTGTTAAATGTTCTGTCGTAAATAAAATTTAACATTAGCAAAACCTATGCTTAAGCAAAAAATTTATTTAAATATCACAATTTAGTCGAAAAATATAAAAGCGAAATTATATAAAAATGTTTTTTTAGCACATTGCTACGCAGTTTCCGTAAGCGAAGGGGGGAAAAGTACGAAATTCCTTTCGATGACAGCTATACTATTTTCTCACTTAAATTTGTAATAATAACTTGACCGACGCATGAATAAAGCAATGGGGCTCATGGCAACGTTAATTTTACATATGGTTGAAGAATACATAATATGCATACAACTAGATCATAAGCCGAGCTGTATAAAGTGCTCAGTTCACCGTGAACAGCCTACACCTCTTGTTCGATATTTCCAAGATAAAATATAATGCATTCACTTAATACTTACTTTCAAAATTATTTATCGAAGTGTGTAATGTACCCTGTTAGTAAGTTTAAAGGTATTGGTCTAGGAAACATTTTTGACTGTGTATTCAGTAATTTTTCAAGCATATTTCCTTTCAGGAATCATAACTTTATTATTTAAAGATTACCGTTCACATTTTCTTTTTTAAGTTTTGTGTGTTTAATTAAATCTCATTAACCATGGTTTGTTAATGATTTTCTTAACTGAAAAATCTACATTACAAATAGAATATAGAACTTCAGATTTGTTTATAAAATATGTATAAGCTGTACACTTGTTCCACTAAATCCTCGATCCATTTTGAGTTATAAAAATTTTGTGGAAAATTTCTAGAAACATTTTTTTATCCAAAACTTTCCGGAAAACCTACATCTCTGGTTTGAAGGATGCTAAAGGAAATGCTTGGAAACAGAGATAAATTGCGATCTCATTAATAAAATAATATATTCGTACATACTATTTCGTCATAATTCAAGGAAAATAATAAACAAACTTGTCACTGATACCGCCCAAGTTATCCATCTCTTTTCGTAACGTAACAAACAATTATTCAACAGACGAATACAGCAGTTTTCCTAAGCAAAGTTGCAAAATTGTTCTTAATAGCGATAGGTGAGAGGACCCAAATTATAAAGAAATTTTTTTGGTTCATTTTTCGTAATTGTTCTATATATTTGCTTGAAAACACAGGAATCTCAGTTCCCAAAACACGTATGCTTCGCCATGCATTTAATTGAACGACGTATAGTATTATTGGTTCAACCCTAGACGCAGTCGGTGTTTTTACAGCTCTGTTCCGCTACTTTTCCCTAGTATTTTAATAGTGTATGAAGTAGATATAAATACGTATAAGCACTGGCTATAAAATTATATTATTCATTAATTGTCCAAATTAATCCATGAGGTAATTGAAATCATTCCCCATACTAAATTGCTTAGTCTGTCATTTTCTGAAAATCAGTTCTGGCTGATAACAAGCAACAAAAACAAGAAAATTTATTATAACATATTTTATAATGCGTGTAAAACAGTGGGGTCTGAATGTTCTTTGTAACACCCGTCTACCTGGCACGCGAACTGGACTGTAGTGTATAATACACGTTTTCAAGTGCAAATGCTGTTTTAAATCTCTGCGACGCTGCCAAAAACAACATTTGCAAACTTATATAGCTTGAAATACACTGGGTGAATACCTGCGAAAATAGTATTAGTAGTTTGCATTGAATATTGCCACAGACGTTTCGCCAATAAAATTACAGGGTCGACGCTTGAAGTCGCATATTAAATATTGTACAACAGAGGGTCTACACGCCAATTAGGAGCCTTGCGCGTAGCGGCCACGCAGCACTTGATTCACATGGCAATGTCGCACATGTCGCTTCCTTGCTTTAGCGCTCCAAAAACGCAACATATCTTCAGGTAAACGGGCGCCTGATGGATGCGTCATCCACTTTAAAATAAACCTTGCGGGAGGAACGTCGAATGTCATATCTCTAAGTTGTATTCCAACTTAAAAAAAAAAAAAAAAAGGAGGAGATGAGAATTTAGAAATCAAGTTGAAACATTAACAAATATGGGGAAGTCGGCATATCAGCAGGCAATTGGCTCAACGTAATACTGAGCTTGAGCTGGGTAGTTCGACCTGAGCAGTGGGAAACTGGAAGACCATTCACCAATGACCACGTGGAGGGACGAGTCTGCAAACTTCATTGTAAAGCTTGCTACGCGCGGAACTGTTTCCCTTGCGACAGCGCATGCGCGGAGTCTTACCCGCTGCTGGACGTGGCCGTCCCCTGGATACATCGACACCTACGTGCAGTTTAGCTGGCTCGTCTACCATTTGTCAGCAATTGGAACTGTGCTATTTTCTCTACGTGTTCCTCTGCTAGATTCCGGTGTCAGCCAATGAGAGCAAGGGACCGTGTCACGCGACTTTAATTCTATGGCAACACGATTTTTTTGGCAGTGTAAATAAGTGTATGGAATAAACATGTTCGTATACAGTTTTGATATTAACCGGAACTCTTCGAAAAGTATTGCGAGTACACTTCTGTTTCCGTTCCTTCAGGCCAACCATTCTCTTGTCCGTGGTCGTTTATTTCGTCGTTCAAATGCTTATTTTCATGATCCAGCAATATTTCTACGTTGTACAGAGTTCACAGCTTATTATTTTCGCCAGCTGTCAAAAAGTGTCATGGCTGCCGGCGTTATAGTAGACAGAGCAGCTGGCAAGGAAACCCATACCGCGTGCGGCAACACCAGTGACGGACCCCGGGACTAAGTTATTTATATCTTTCCCCAGCTGTTAAATAACGTCTTGGCAAAACTCGCAGGGAAAATCGTCCCGTGTGCGCCGGGCTTAAGTATGCGACATACTTTCCATAATGCTCTGCTTAGAGAACCTTCCTAGTCCGGCCGTGAGGACGCGCTGCGACGGAGATGGAAATAGCATTAAAAAAATTCGTGTTTGTTCTGCTTTCTCGGGATTTTAAGCGGTGACTACAAGGTTTTAATTCAGCAGTCTGCTCAGAAAAGATATAACATTTTTCCCTATATTTTAAAACACTGTTTTACAGAAGAATAAATATCGTAAACAGGGACTACCTACAGTGGTTTTTGCGGTTTTTTGACACTTTCCAACGACCACATATATGTTTCATTAAACGAATGTATAAATTTACAACANGTGGTTTTTGCGGTTTTTTGACACTTTCCAACGACCACATATATGTTTCATTAAACGAATGTATAAATTTACAACACAATATTGGCTTTTATTTTTGTTCTGGAAAAAAGTTTTACATTTAAATAGTTCATAGTTTTTTTTATTACAATATACACAACTGCTTACAATGAAAACCATTGACAATTAGGAAGGCCCCTTAACTCCGTACTTTCAAATGTACGTTGGCTATGATGGAATTTTAATCACGAAACTCTTAAGCAAAACTTTGATAGCGTTCACACACTAAAACTATTTGTAAATTTTGCAAACAATTACTTGGAACCTGATTGTCAATCATATTCTTGTAACACTACTAGTGAAATATGGTGTTTCTACAGCCCACAGTTTTATTTAANGAACCTGATTGTCAATCATATTCTTGTAACACTACTAGTGAAATATGGTGTTTCTACAGCCCACAGTTTTATTTAACATAAGAAATTTATTTATTTGTCTCCATGTTTGTTATACATATGTATGAAGTATACAGTACTTGCTTTTTGTAGTTCAACATCAGTTTTAAACATTCCACAGCAACTCACTGGGAAATTTGCCTTAATTTACTTGTTTAGTGATACAAAATTGATCTTGGCAAATAGTTACCAAAGAATTGTTTATTAAAAGTACAAACTTGTTAGCATTCTACATACACTTACTACTTATCTACAGTTTCCACGCAACGAGAACATTACATGTGTGGTGCCGCTGCGATATTGCAAATCAACGTACCCGCCAAGTGCCCGAAGATCTTTATTACGAATTATAACCAAGTGGTCTTGAAAATGAAACTTGTGTTGCTCCGTATGATTGCAGCATTGCGTACTGCTACCGTTAGGCATGATTAATGTTAACAAAGATAAGGCAGGGAAAATTTTCTTTCTTTGAGATTTAATAAGCAGCCATGATATAATTTTCGTACCGCAACACTCATGCACAACTGTATAAGATGCGACACTGGCGATGGAAAAGTTTAAATAAAAGATCGGGNTGCGACACTGGCGATGGAAAAGTTTAAATAAAAGATCGGGGAGGGGTACAGTTAAAGTGAAGACCACAATTTCAAAAGAATACTGGAATTTGGTGTGGAAATGAAGAGATATTAGAGAATATTTTACTAATGACGCGTCCACTCTCAATTTAATATAGTTAATTACTCTTTGCAAAATGTGAAAGTATATATATTTACGCAAAAATATACTTTCGTCACAATCGGTGTATGCTGTCACCCAAAATCTGTTAAGAAACGGCTGGCTTCGTTTGGTGGAATGAAGACAAAAATACATATCTACCCATCCTTAACTTAGCCGCGGTGGTGTAGTGGTCAGACTACTCGTCTCCCACCAAAGCGAACCGGATTCGATTCCCGGCAGGGTGGTGGGCGTTGCCGGTGGTCGGCGGGCTTTCTCGGGGATCTCGCATTTCCCCTGCTCTTCCATTCCTCGTCGACTCTCAAGATCCAGGCGCTACAAGCCGCCCAGATCTCACCACTCCACTTATCCAGAAGAAATGTATGTAAGTTTGGTTTATGGCTTTCACGAAACAGTGTTTTTTTTTTCTTTTAATTTTACAACGACAATAGTCATTTAGGCTCCTGTAACTAAAACAAATGTATTTACAAGGTACTTAAGGAGGGTCATGTCTTTATGAGAGGTACAGAGAGAAGGCGACAGCCTTGCACACCCCTGTTAATAGAATTGTTTAATTTTAATGAAACGTAACAATATAAAAACATTTTCCCCTGCCGAGGTCGTGAAATTTTACTGTAATTGAGTTAGTAGTTGCAGCGTGGTGTATTTACTTACTAAAGAGCACCACACTCNTGGAATGAAGACAAAAATACATATCTACCCATCCTTAACTTAGCCGCGGTGGTGTAGTGGTCAGACTACTCGTCTCTCACCAAAGCGAACCGGGTTCGATTCTCGGCAGGGTGGTGGGCGTTGCCGGTGGTCGGCGGGCTTTCTCGGGGATCTCGCATTTCCTCTGCTCTTCCATTCCTCGTCGACTGTCAAGATCCAGGAGCTACAAGCCGCCCAGATCTCACCACTCCACTTATCCAGAAGAAATGTATGTAAGTTTGGTTTATGTCTTCCACGAAACAGTGTTTTTTTTTTCTTTTAATTTGACAATGACAATAGTCATTTAGGCTCCTGTAACTAAAACAAATGTATTTACAAGGTACTTAAGGAGGGTTATGTCTCCATGAGAGGTGCAAAGAGACGGCGACAGCCTTGTACACCCCTGTTAATAGAATTGTTTCATTTTAATGAAACGTAACAATATAAAAACATTTTCTCCTGCAGCAGGTCGTGAAATTTTACTGTAATTGAGTTAGTAGTTGCAGCGTGGTGTATTTACTTACTAAAGAGCACTACACTCAAATATACCGGAGAACGTTACAAACTCTACTTCGTGCCGCACTAACAAAACTTGGGTTGGTGGTGGTTACACTGTGCCTCTGTACTCTCACATTCCTGCACTCCCGAACTACGGTGATAAGTGAGACGGACTCAGTCGGTCGAATTAAGCACGAGTTTATTGCTGCTTCCGTCGTGTTTGCCATTCGCACAGTCGTAGTCGCTCTTGTACAAGTTATATTGCGAAATGAACTGTAGAAGGATGTGAAACGTGTCAAGGTCTCACACATTTTTAAGTCTTTGTGGTGCGTTTACTCACCAACAGCTTGAAGCTCATGGTAGGATATCGCTGGCGACGAACTAGAAAGACAAAGGATGCGCCAGGTAATGATATCTCCAGCAGCTACTTCAGCCAATTATATGACGGGTGGTTCTCTTATATACCCGCTTTGCACTTGTCGTCATGACTCTCGCCAAGGTAACTTCAACTAACCAACTGACGTCATCTACCTCCATTTGATTGCCACCTGCATTCTAGTACTAAGCTGTTGTAATGAGCGGTAACTTTCCTTGCCATTTGGAAAAACCGAAGCTGTATACCCATAAGGCGCAAACCACAATCTCATGGGTTGTATGCCGTGTTGTAAAAGTCATGGTAAATATATTATTGCTGTAAGTCGACTTAAGTTGTCCATTTCGGCTAAAAACACAATTATAATACTTTGCTTCCGCTGATCATATATGTTTCAAGTTTAGTCGCTTTTTCTTACAAGATTTATGTGAACGTTTAAATGGATACGTTTCCGGAAATATGCCTGAGAACAAGACAAGGCAAATACTAGTTATCTAACAAGAACAAGGGACTATGTGTACCACACTACAGTTCCAGAGAGTATTGAAGAATACAGTGATAGATACTTTTGTAGGAACAAGTTTTTGCTTCCATATATTATTTTAGCACAATATGGGTGTCCTGTGCCGTAGCAAAATAGCTGGGTAAAAACGTATCGCGTTTCCAAAATATTTGCTTATACAGTGGTTAGAATTTCTTAGCAGCAATCGCCACTTTTGGTTTTAAGTCTACTTTCCAACGGAAATATAGCCTTATAAGATCGCTAAAAGCTGGAATGATACAAACAACGGGAAACTTGCATCGCGGCTTTCCTGGGATTGGTAAAACATGACTGCGATTGGAGGTAAAGTAACCAACCATGCTTACTGGCTAACCTATGCTAAGGAGGAGGGGGAAACCAGCATAAACAACCATAACAACCCCTCATCAGAACAGAATTTCAAAATTGAATGTCGTTTATTTAGTAGAAAATAAAAGATTTCGCGTAGATGAATGTATGGGAAATGGTAATCTTTATTACATGGTACTGAAAACGAAGGCTTGGAAAGAGGAAGAGATTATCTTTCTCTTGCTCGTGCTGGCATGGTCTCACTTTGCAGCCAGGGGATTGTAAGAGCCACATTCTTAGTCAAGGGGAGAGTCCGCACAATAAAAATATTACAATTATACGATTATTAAGTGGTAATAATATAACTTTAGTCTTATTGATTGAAGCACCCAGCATTAATTGTATCGTCTTCAAAATTTTAAATAAAATTTACTATATCTGCGTTAGAAAATTTGAATATGAGGTCACAGCGTATTATATACGAAGAATATTGTGAATGTCACACGACAGCACGTGGTTCATTTCTCTGCCACACAAGACGTGGCGTGGCATTCTATGGATCGGCTTTAACTTTCTACCACCTTTGCTATCAGACATTTAGCAGTTTCCTTAACCACATAGGTATTTATTTGTTGCTTTGTGTAAGCGGGTTGGCTGTTTGCACACTCGTCAGGAGAAGCTTCCTATTTTTACGCAATTGGTGTTTTATTAGTGAGTTATTGTTTGCTTCTCACTCAGCCATCTCGGTGATGTTAATAAATGCCTCATGGGATTCACTGAAATGAAAGAAAAAGCTATCTTTCCGACATTCTATTAAGCCATGGTTTCTTACCAGACATTGTTTGCAAATAACCACTCCGATAATTTCAAATTAAGTTTCCTTCTACCTGGAATTTTAAACTTATCTCCATTATTTATAATAGAGATAACTTAAGACACTATATCTGACTTGTTTTTTCCTCAGGAAATTAAACCATAGTTGCAGCAGGTTGCTATCTTGAAATATATAACACCTTGTTACGAGTTGTGGTCAGGCCCTTAGCTGAGCGGCCTGCCTGATCACACCTTCACTTATTTATCCAGGACACGGAACGTGATCCCTTAAATTAGTTATGAAATCGCAAATCACAAAAATCCCCTCCACCGGCCAGTAAATGGGGACAACGCAGTTGATATAGGGCAGTGTAGTCCGTGGGCGGTGTCTTTTGTCGTCGGGCCTTTGGAACGAGAAGACCACTGAAGATGGGTGTGTCCGACCGTCGACTTGCGCCACCTTAATAAGCCTCCGGAATCATGAACAAAGTAGGGACTCTCCAATTAGGCTTTATTCAGAACGTGGCTAGTTAAAATCTTTATAAAATAATATAATTTAATATTTAAGTATATTTGTATAGCACCCCTTCCCCCTCCCATCGGTTCATATTCAATCATATTTATATTGAAATAATGTTGTACAACCTTAATGTTAAATAAACCTCTTTTATATAGCCTTCATTACATAACACTTATCAATATCTTTTTACGCTCCTATATCCCCGTTAAGGATAAATATCAACAAAATGTCAAAATCATAACAATCTTCCCCACCTCCGAATAATTTTACACATTAATATACACTGTTTTTCAAGCCCTAAAATTGGTTTTAGAGCCACTACGCCTAGGGATAATTACTTTGTAAATACTGAATTTTACTGCTATTTTTAGTGATATTAAATTTTATGGCTAGTGACTTGAGTACTGTTGTCACGCCACCAATCCAAAGTATCACAGTTTTGAGATCCTGGGTTCGATTCCAGTCTAGGAATCGCTCAGCCTGCTGGTCCGCCTGCAGGGACCAAGGCAGACACTCCTGTGTTATAGGTTTTCTGAGTTTGGAATGTTAATTGTACGTGTGTGTAGAGAATATTTTGGGTGCCAGTTACGAAGATTTTTCTTTTGCATTATTAATAGGGTAGAAATGAAGCACTTATTTGTGGACAAGCACATTTTGGAATCACTGAATATGTAGTAAAGAAATATAACGGTTTTTTTTTTTTTACTTGAATTTAGCAGACTCGCAAATACATTCGTTAACAATTGGCTATAACAGCTTCAATTTAATAAGCACAAAATTTAAAATGCTAATTTTTAGGAATCACTGCACGATGCAGTGGTTTTTGTAATTAGCGCTTTTGGTGGATCTGCTGACAATTTGTAATGAAATCATGCTAGTGAGAGAATTTTCATGCGATGTTCTGTTTGCAAGAAACGTGTATTAAATTCTGTCTCCGTGAAATTTTTGATTGAAAATAAATTGTAGGCCTATGTATGAAATGACAAGACTATGTCATTTTAAGAGTCCATGAGTTTCATTTTTGTAACACTGGAGAAGAGTTAAACATCTCGTAGCTACGATTTAAGAAACATTTTTATAATAAATCTGTATTGTGAAACCAGTCACAGTGGTCAATCACTAAGGTCTTGCAGACTGTTTTTTTTCTGTGATAAACCAGCTAATGAAATGCTGATAATGATACCATGCATTACAATTTTTCAAATAATTAAAGAAGATTTCAAACATATTGTTCTAATCCTATAAAACTAAGTGCTAAAAAATATATATACACAATAATTTGTTAATGTTTGCATTGTTAACAACATGAAATGTGTGCTGATGTCTAGCCTTGAATACTCTAAGTAGGACTAGTTACAAAACGGTTCTGAACTCTAATTATTCTTGCGTGACCCGAAACCTTGGGGTAACTGCCTTAAAGAATCAGACACTTCGCCTGGAAGTATTATGTGTTAGCTGTAAATTTTCAATCTAGAGAACACGTCGAGCATGTATGTACCATACGCTGAGTTTTAACAGTCGANTAATGTTTGCATTGTTAACAACATGAAATGTGTGCTGATGTCTAGCCTTGAATACTCTAAGTAGGACTAGTTACAAAACGGTTCTGAACTCTAATTATTCTTGCGTGACCCGAAACCTTGGGGTAACTGCCTTAAAGTATCAGACACTTCGCCTGGAAGTATTATGTGTTAGCTGTAAATTTTCAATCTAGAGAACACGTCGAGCATGTATGTACCATACGCTGAGTTTTAACAGTCGAAAAAAAAAACGGAGATGATCTAATTGAAGTAAGAAACACAGAAATACACAGCTTTGAAACTCCTGTAGTTGTAAAGCTCTCAGGCCAGTCGGTCTAAAGGGGCANGTCGAAAAAAAAAACGGAGATGATCTAATTGAAGTAAGAAACACAGAAATACACAGCTTTGAAACTCCTGTAGTTGTGAAGCTCTCAGGCCAGTCGGTCTAAAGGGGCGTTATGAACTATATGATAAACAAATAGTAAAATAAAAATTGACACGTAAATTTTTAAATAAAAACCTATGGTGTAATATTTTTTGGTGAATATGGGGTAATTTATGTTTTACATTGTAATGATTGGCACTAGCGTGAACCTGCCTTTAAACCTACATACTTGCTGAACACACCGTAGGTAGACACCGCGTTATTCAGGACAATTTGCAAACACCCGTGGCGAGAGAATCCCAATACGACGCTAGCTCCGACGAAACGTCAACGCGGGCCTGCGGGAACGAAACAAGCTCTCGGCAGTTTTGCCGCGAGGCGGAAGGTAACCCAGGACGAGTTTATAATACAGAATCGTTAATAAATGCACATGGCACCCGGAAAAGCTGTCTGTCTGCAGCCAGCCACAGACACGAGAAGATGCTGTGCCGTCTTGCACGACCGCAGTTCCCGTGATAACGACCAGCCTACGACGGCGACTCAACAGGCGGTGAGCGGGCAGATATGGCCATTAGTGGCACTAATCTAACGTAATATCCCTCCACGCGTTACAGTAAATGTAATTGTATTACATTGTTGAAATCCAGTTATAATGCTAAAATATAACCGTTTTATAATTTGTGTATTGTGCCTTGGGATTAACTAACTCACAATCTAAAATACTAAATGGTTGGTTTGTAAATATAAATATAACAAACCGTAACAACATGCAGCGATGCAACAAACATGTAGCTATCTGCACAGCATGGCCCTGAATGCTAACTACAAAAAATATGTTCGTGTATTTTTGTTTTAGTTTTGGTAACTTTACAAACAAAATTATAACTATCTTAGGCCACCTCTGGCTACCAGCAGAATACCTCGGTGTAAATTTGACCATGTGTACTTCTGATTACAAAAATATTTCGGAATATAAAATAGTGCTTAACTTTTAAGTATTTTTCCACATCGATTCATCATCGCGTATTTTATAAGAGTGCGCATTTTTATTTTCCATTGAGTTCCACATATACCTTTATTTCTTAAGGAGAAAACTTCCTTGAAGTGGGGATTTTCCATTAAACCACGGTTTCTTACCAGACATTGTTCGCAAACAACCACTGCTATAATTTCAAGTTAAGTTGCCTTCCTCCTGGAGTTTTAATCTCTACTATTTATTGTTTCCGTACTCAAAACTGAAGATACTTTATCTGGCTTGTTTTAACCTTAGTAAATTAAACATGAGTTGCTGCAGAGTATTATCTAAAAATATCTTTTAAATATACGTTATTATTGAAATGTGTTTGGTTGAATAACAAGTAAAATTTATTTTATTAAAAAAGTATTTAATAGAGAAATTATGACATAATTAAACCGCTTGGAAACTGTATACTATAGGGATTTGCACGTTTTTTTTCGAATAATTTTGTTAATATGAAACATTCTAAACGTTTGAGCTTGTAATATAGATGAATGAGACCATGGAGTATTTGTGCGTTTCTAATCGTACATTTATTGGGAGCAGGGCTTGTAAATAGTAACAAAATGCAAAGTTGGTTGGACCATCTCATCAAATTAATAAGGTAAGAACACGGGAGACTAAACTGACAATTATATATTTTAGTTGCTCACGTAAAGAAGGTGTTCAGATAAATGCATATATACCTTCGCTGGTGGCCTACTTGTTTATCCGAACATGTGAGTTTTATTATTTTATTATATGTTTGCAGCCCCAGTGGCAGTGATTCTCGAAAGTCGCACTGAGAACATCGAATATTGTAAAATGAATTTACAGTATGGAAACTAGCAAATGAAATTTCAAGTCTATCAAGTAAAAATCGCTGTCTTTTATGTGTGTCCCACAAACAAAAAAAATGGTCATTAATCGGAATTTAAGTGTTTATAATGAGCATCCATTTAAGAAATATTGCTTTTACCACTTATTTTTAATGTGACGTTCCCTTCAAAGTTTGGAAACTAAAGGGTTAGCTATGAAACTAGCTGTGGGGATCATAATTTATGCCAAATTTATTTTCCCAGATGTCATGTTAAGGGTGATTTAAAGACGTACTTTTATAATCATAATCTTCATTTGGAGACATATGGTAAAATATCTTAAATAACTTGTAACTTGCTACACACAGAAAAATTACATTTATTATAATTCATATTTTTGGGGTCTACACAAATAGGTTAATAATTCCCTAAGTATGTTTTAATTCATTTTATAACCTAAGTAACTGTGTAATGGTGAAGACCATGAAAACTCGGAAAAAAAATCAACTTTGATAAACCTTACAAAATAAGCTTTAAATGATTTGTTTTTGTTAGTTGCCCTTATATCGTGGGTTTGTAAACTCGTGGTCTATACTTAGTAATTGTCATGACACGGAATTTGAGGGTATCGGTAGCCCCACGAGAAGTGCCAGTAAGGTATATTGGAAATAAGGGAGTTGAAAGGCTACCATTGTATATAGTTATGAATTCTTTAATGTTGTTTAAAATTTTCACAACAATTTTTTAAGCTTTTAAATTATCTGACAAAGTTTTTGGATTTCTAAAATATGTACAAACGAGTACGTTTTTCTGATATGTGCCGTTTTACAAGAGACTCCGGTTCGAGTGATTGTTTGCAGAAAGACTTACGAGCGCCAACAGAGTTGAAAGTAACAGTTGTAGAAGTATTACTGAAAGTAAATCTAGTGTCATCCATCCACTACAAAACTGAATGTGCACGCTGTCGATTAGTACTTACCATAGTAATTATTACTAGACAAATATTGTATTTACTAGAAAGCTTTCCTATCGTAAACTCGTTTCGCAATCTTCTGTTTTCTCAGTCTTCCTTATGAGAATCACTACCGCTAATAACATGTGTACTGCAATCGTAAGGTAAATTGATATAACTCACCTGTTCACTGTTCAGATACAAGAGTACATCGACAGTATGTTTACATTTACGCAAAGTTGCTCTATACAGGTTACTATAAGATTTAATCTTTAGGTAGGTCGTCTGTGTTAATTTCATAAGGAAGTCCAACTAACTTTGTGGTTTGAAGCCAGAATGCCATAATATTTTTAACATTGTAATTACGAGAGGCAGCACCACATACTATTACATTATTCACCTTTGCTATTTCAAATCCCTCTATAAATGGATTCTTAAAATCGCCTAAATACGTCACGATCCCGTGCCTTCTACTACAGGCTCAAACGTATTGTTTTTATATTAACACGATTCCTCAAACACAACGTTCAAATCACTATAGTTCACAGATTCGCAGCGATTATTTTTTTTACCACTTGTGCTTGATATTTTGGTAAATTCAGTGCTGTGCTCTGGTGAAGCTAAATCTGGGAGTATTTTCGCCTCTGTTATCGTGGTTGCTACAAAATTTAAATTCTGAAATTCTCTCTGATTTTCACTGTTTTCCAGGGTAATTTCAAAACTTTCCTCTGCCGAAACTATTTCTTGAAAATACATAGACAAAATATTTCTAGAAATATTTGGCTTCAGTAAGAATAAATAAAATCAACATTATATATATAAAGCCACACAACGCCTTACTAACATACCAGAACAATTTGGTGGAGAAAAACTATTTACGTGCAAATACGGAACTTGCTATTTACGTGCTGTGTACACTATGGCAAGTGACTTACCACAACATTGATAACAAATACTGGAAGGATTTTGCACTACTAAAACCACAAAACCATTTGATGCCAATAGTTCAATAAGTAGTGTATGTATGCCGAAGCTGTGGCAACGGGATCCGGGATAGGAGGTAGGAGTATGCCGTGATGACGTCACAGGCGCGGCCCGCTGCCTGGAACGGCACTTCAGAAATCAATTAGTTTACCAAAACAACACTTTGTTTTCGTGAAAATGACCCCGGTTTTTTTCCAAATATTTGTGAAAAAAAGTGCTTGCTCCTCAATGTGGCTGTTTCCTCATTGTGGCTGATGTATACCAAACATAAGCCATGATAAGGAATCTGAGCAGCCTGTAAAATAAAATTATTTTAAAGATGATTTTTTAAAATTTAAACATAAAAATTTTTTTATTAAATAATCTGAAGGCGTAAGTATTTAGTGTTATATATCACCGGACTCATATTTTCAAGGTGCATACGATCATGATGCCATATCGATTATATAAGCCAATATCAGGGTTAACATATAAGGATTTAAGAGGTGTACCCCTACCACCCCCTCCCCCTTAACATGATATTCAAAAATTGGTACTGTCACCCCACCTTACCAACACCCCTCACCCACACCTCAACCACTATAAAATCTCGCCACCCCACCTAACCCCCTCCCACACTTCCCCCTCTCTCCCTCTCCTAAGTCATTTTTTATATAAATTATCTAACAATTGAAGCGATTTATATCCCCGCCACGAAACATATTGTCGGAAATTATATTGAAAGTACCATTTCATAACCCCCCTCGCCACCGCCACCCAACACATCCAACGCCAATCCGTCTGGAAGAGCGTCGAACACCCTCCTTCTCCCTTCTCCTTCCTGCTGTCCAGCACCTCTCAGCACCTCTTCCCACTCCGCTCTGGCGTGTCAGGCAGCTGGCTGGCCTTGTCAAAACAATCGTAAAACTATCAGATATCTAGGAATCGATGCATTTATAAATATTTAAAATTATGTTGTTTAAATGTGTTTTATTTGTCGTTTGAAAAATGCTTAAATCTTTTTTAAAAAAACAGTAAAATGTTGCGAAAATGTATTTTTTTTTATGCAAAATCGGTTTACTAAAGTTAAATTATGTAAATTTCACACTTTCCCATGACACTCGGTAACATTTAAATAAAAATATTTTCATGGATGGATGGGTATTTGTACCCTGAACCTCTCGAACAGGAGTTAGGTGCTCTAACCAATGAACTACATAAGCACCAGTAATATGCGTTTTTAAATATGTAGCAATAACAACAAAGGAAGAAGCTGCCATTCCCCCATATAATTAAAGAAATTTAATGTATTAAACATTTTTTTATGTATTTTCAGTCAATGCATATATGGCTCATGAACCATATGTGTAGTAGATAGAAATGGTGGTATCCAGGGCAAGGGCTGGGAGTTAACGATCTGAGGATCCGCCGCCATCTTGGATCTGTCATCTTGTTTTCTGTCGCTATATTGTGTCCTTGACCTTGACCTTTGGCGGCCATCTTGTTTTCGGCCGCTATAAAGTGTCGTTGACTTGACCTTTGGTGGCCATCTTGTTTCCAGTCACCACCATGTCGTCACAGGTGCGGTTGGACAAAATGTGCTAACACGCGAACCAGGTTCGTGGGAAATATTTTAAGCCTGGGGAAATCTTTAACACATTTGTGGTACTAAATTCGCGTCGATAAAGACGTAGAAGAATGTAAACAAGCATGCGCAGCAATCTTATATAGTCTTAGATATATAATAAACGATTTTATACTATTCACAACCAATATCTAGGTAACTGCATCGGTTTATACTTCACGATGTATGAACATACTGTACGAAAATGCATTTTGGAAGGTGGCCTGGCAATATAAATCGTATTACTCCCGCAGGCTATTAATATCGACCTTTAAGACGATAAATGATTACACTCGACATTAAACTGCCCTGTTCAACTCTTCTTTCTGGCTTAACGGGTTCTCCAAGGTCACTAAAAACATTGTGAACTGTGAAACAAATTGATATCGAGGCTGCTCGTGCACACATATGTCTATGCCTCGTTAATTAAACAGTAAACACGTGTCTACATGAGTCTGTAATTTGAATACTTGAGGTTATTTGCGGCAAAGTATTCTCCAACATTCTGTCAGTCCATTTTAAATTCATTATTTAGTAACATTGTTTGGTTTTAGTTAGTGCCATTACCATATTGGTGAGTTTGATCATTCACTTTCCTTAATAGCAAATCCTAACCTAGAGGTATTGCTAACATGAGTTATGTTAGCAAGAAAAATGTTAAATGTGCCTACTGTGAATGATCATCTACAGAGACACTCCAGCAGTAAACACAAAAACCAAAGAGCAAGATGTGCAGGACAGGAAGGTTTAAGTGGATTTGGTTTGGTTAAAACTTCTCAGAGTGAACTCTCGGCATCAACATCCCAGGAACCTTACCCACCCCTCAAACAAGCATGAAAATATAGTTTTTATTATGTTGGTGATTGTAATCTTGAGCAACAGTCTGCATCATCAGTTGAGCAGTGTGTTGTTACTGACCAGCATTCTACAGAAAGCACAGGCCTTTATGAACAGCTGACAAATATTTATTCGATGATTTCTCAGTTACATAAAAAATGAATAACATGCAGAAACATATAAATACACCATATTAGGCCAAACAGAGAACATTGATGAATAGCAGCTTGAAATTGATGAAGCCAAGATTAGGCTTATTAGGATTTGCAAGACACCTGATCAGATTTGTCATCTAGAACCCTGCTTTGAGATTCAAAATTAAAGTATTTATTGCCCTCCTTCCACAAATAACGATCAACAGCTTCTCAAGTCTGTCTGAATAATGAAATCTTTGAAGTATGGAATATTTACTTTACCAACCACATCAGATGATGAAGTAGAAGCAAGTGAGCCAAAAGTGTCAAAAAAGAGCATGGATTTTAAAATTTTGAAAACTTACATCATTGATCATATTCGAAAAAAAACACACAAGTGGTGTGTGGGTTTCAAAGAACTGAAATTAAGAGAGGAACAAGAAGAAAATAATAAATATATAGCAATAAGCCTTAGTATAACTCGGATTGCCTATACTGCAGTGAGGGCTGGGAAGGGTGGTAAGTTCTGTGAAAGACAAATTGATTAAAACCATTTAAATGGAGCTGATGTTGAGGATATAAACCATTCACGAAAGTTTTTTAAAACATTCAATGTTTCTATGTTAGAAACATTGCAAAAGAAAATTTCAAACTTTTTAACAACCACAAATTCTATTACAAAACACTCGCCACTTGTATCAGTGGCTGCTGACAAGATTTCTAAACAGCAGAGGACGTATCAAATGGTTTGTGTACATACTTTAGATGAGGGTGTTCAGAAATTCATTCTTCTTGACATATCACCATGTGGAACATCCCATAAAGGAGAGGTGTTGGCTAGTAAGATCAAAGAATATCTTGCAAAAAGTGGGTTTAAGCTCACCCTGCAGCAAAATGGATTGACTTTTATTGGGAAATATTTTGACCTAAAAGTTAATCAGAATCTTGTAAAGACAAGTGGAAGTGAACTTAACGTTGATTTTTTGCTGCCAACGTGGGACATTGCCCACAGATTGGAATGTGCTCTCAGAGATGTAAAAAAAACCCCCGCATTCTTGTGCTTGGTTGGAGAAACAAACCAGCGCAGTTGGTGAAGTGATGAAGATTTATTAATGGGGCATTTCTTATGAAGAGCTTATTGCTGTGACTAAGAAACTTCGCTCATCCATGTTGAATCCCATGTCCTTTCAAGACACCACATTTGTTCAAAACGAGCTAAGGGTTTACCAAACCTTTGTGAAACATTTTCCCTTATTTTACACTCATATACAGAAGAAACGGTGTGATTACATAAAAAACGTGCAACACAATAATGTTAAGGACTTTTCATCCTTGCTGGTAAATTTTCAGCTTTTGTACACCGCTGACATCCTGCATTTGATTACTGTGTTCAGATGCTTTAGTCAGTCTGCCAATGTGTGCATATGGGCATTGTATGACGAGTTCAATGTATTATGTGGCAAACTTGAAGACATGAAGTTAAAACTGGAAAGAGGAGAGCTCTCGCATCATTCCTTTTAGCTCACATAAGAAATAGAATGCCTAGAGAATTATTTGTTTTATGGCTGCCTGTTGGTGATTAATGACGAATGTCTGGAGCTCAGGAGTAAGGCAAAAAGTTCCAAGCAGTGTTCTGGCATTTCTGATGCTGAACCTGAGCCGCAGGATAGATTTTGCATTCTAAAACAGAATTCAATTCACTTCCTAATTGTAGTACTTGAAAGACTTAAGAACAGAAAACGTGAACCCCTTGTGGTGAATGAGATGAGGTTATGATTTTCATATGATTTATTAATGAAGCCCTATAGTATAAATAATGGAAGTGTTGTTGTACTTTAGGAAGCCCACAGACTTTGTGTCCATAAACCACATATGCTTTGTAAACCCTGAAACTGTGATTTCAGGGATTTGAGGGAATCAATGTGAACAGCTGAAAAATTCGTCAACTAATTCAGACTCCAATGTTATTAGGCAGGCTTTCAGTGATTATTCTATATACAAAGAAATCTCAGATGAACTGTCCGTCTTAGAAAAATGCTTAAAAGCAGCAAGTGAGGCTGTATGTGAGAGTATTGGGTCTGTTATAAGATATCACCTACACCATCGAACCATGACGCACAATTCTCTCATCATGGAGGTTTTCCTAAGTTGGAATGGCCCAGAAATGCATTCATCATCCACTTTCTTGAAACAAGACTTGGATAAGTACTTCAATAGTGGGTCATATCACTTCACCCGAACTTCTGCCGCTTCGAAACTGAGGCCCTTCATCAAATCGAAGGTCATCAACAAGATTCATGAGGAGACAGGAAGGCAACATTTCGTTTCTGAATGACCTAAATTGCAAAGTGTGCGTGTGCAACTATTTACTCTAAGTTGTAACTGTTTTACAGTGTTATGTGCATCAACATCGTAAAGGATTTGTTGTAAAAATATGTTATTATGTTTTTTGGGGAAATTCTGACCTAATTTTTATGATCTGGATAAATTTTACCATGCTAAGAATTTTATTCGCCTCTGTAAGGCTCATGGCCACATTTATTGGAGAGCTTTTCAGTTATAATTCATCGCATTTACTACTTTAAAAACTTTTTAAAGGAAAACGTATTTAAAAAATTTATATTTTGATTTGAGGTTGGAATAATATATGCCCATGCTCATAATGGTTGTTTTTATATATAATTTTTTAAATAATTATGTAGCATACCATATTTTTTCAAGTCGGCTCGCAAGCAAGCGAATATTTATAGGCATGTCCGATTATAATTTGCGAATCCTTAGGAGTCAGGCTTGGGAAATTCAGTTTGCAAGTATAATTTATAGCTCCACGAATGTATGTTTAAGCCCTTTATACCATTGTGATGAACCAATATTTGCTTCATAGTAATGTTTTTAACGAAAACCGGTTATAACATACTAGTTACGATATAGGGTTAAAAATAAAAATATATTACATTAGTGTGTTTTAAATTTATTAAAATATATTACTACAAAAACACTAACAAAATATTAATGTTCGTCCATGTAAAGTATGCATCCTTATACAAATCTCAGTCCTTTGTTAAACACAAAACCAACTATTCTGGCACTTATAAACTTCGTGTCGTCGTGCAGTATGCTTGAAGGCAAAGTGCTTGCAGCAAAAGCGACACCGATTAGCCACTGAAAGTTCCATAGATGATACACTAACAGTCCCAGATCGTTTGGTTGTCGTCACGCCAGAAGGAGCAGGAGCGATGGATGAAGATGTCTTCGTGGAAATTGATGTTGCTCCTGGTTATGAGGCACCAGGTTCGTCGTTCATACTGGTCGCAGCAGAGTTTGGTAGTAGTGGAGCCATTTGATCGAAATAAACGTCCATCACTCCGCCGACAGAGGCCGCAAGAACTCTCTATTGCAGATCCGGCACCGAGGCATCGATGAGGCCTGCAGTTTAACTTTGCAGTAAGTATCGTTGCGGTAGAAAAGCGACCCAGATATAAACTTCTCAGAACTGTAGACCCCTTAGAGATGTAACCATCATCAATCCATAGGCTTCTCACATACCTAGGATCCTTGCATATAAACAATTTTTAATGTCATGAATCGTGGATACTTTTATGTGTTCGTAATTTATACCAAAGAAAAATATATAAATATATTGCCTGCATGTTGAGTGGACACAATCCGATCGTTCTCAACTGCAGCTGTTCTACCGAACCGAGTGTCTAGCCATAGTCCTTCATTGCCAGTTCTTCATAGCGTCATACCTTCTTTATGCTGTTTCCAACACTCTCTTCGATGTTATATACATTATAGATAGTTACATTCCGGGTCTTGAATGCCTTCCTTGCGCGCTCATTATTGTATGGATTTGGTTTAAAATATGCTTAAATAGTTTTTTACGACGGATAGACAGGATGAGCTGGGTTATGACATTACATGATCCCTGATTTTTAGAATTTTGTGAGCCAGAGTGGTGGAGTGTTGATGAGAAAAAGGGGGGGGTGTGAATTGTTTGGTTTGTGAGAGCCGAGAGGGTGGATAGGTTGGCGAGGGGTTGGTGAGAGAAGAGTGGTGTGAGAGGTGAGGGTTCTGGAGAGGGTGGGTGTGAGGGTTAAGGGTGGAGAGTTTGGAGGGTAGAGAGATGAACGCGGGAGGGTGTTGATGGCGGATGGCGGAAAGTGGTTTGGTTGGTAAGGTGGCTTTTATTGGGTGCGAGGGGGTTGGGTATGTTTAGTAGAAAGGCGAGGGGGAGGGAGATGAGTGTTGGAGGCCCTGGCGGGAGGGTGATGAGGGGAGGGGTGCTTGTTGGTTAGTTGAGGTGGGTGATGGGGTAGTGTGGGGTGAGGGGTTGGGTTTTGGGGTTAGGTGAGGGGAAGTGTAGTCATGTGTAATAATTTTGAAAAAATTTTTTGGTTACAGGTTTTTGTGATGGCGGAGGGGTGTTGGTAAAATGCGTGATGGTACTGAGTTTTGATTATTCGCAGATAGGGGCAAACCTCTTAAATAAAATATGTTGGTCCTGACATTGGCTTACTTAATCGATATTACATCAAGATCGTATGCGCCTTGAAAAGATGAATACGGTGACATATATCACTCAATACTTACACCTTAAAATTGTTTATTATAAAAATATAGTTAAATTTAAATATAAAAATTTAATTTATTTCATTTTGTTAGCTCCTCAGATTCCTCACTGTGGCTGAGGTATCCCGAACATCAGCAGTAGTTATAAATAGGGTATTCAAACACAGGTTCGCTGCAGGGAGCCTGGAGCCACCGAACCTTGGTAAGAAAAACATTATTTGACGTGTTTTTTTCCCCGTTTTACCCTCGAAACATTCCTTTTTCCCAAAAAAACGTCGAAATTTCCCTTTTTCCCTAAAAAAAAATTTTCCAAATTTCCCAAATATTAAAAAAAAAAATATTTTTTCCAAATTTTTCCAATGACTCCACAATGTGGCTAAATGACTCATTTATGGGCAATGAGGAATTGATGGGTTGAGGAGTTTTCTTATAGTCTACCCCTACCATACTTCACGCTATTGCAGTCCAAGCTGGGAGGTTTATCTCAGAGTCTTCCCAAATGCGATATAAACTTCACGCTCTCGCATTCCATTGCGGTGGGGCGCTGCAGTGACGCAACGGATAGAGGGCATGCTAAACACCATGCTCCTGCATTCCAAACTTGGAGGGTTATCTCAGAGTCTTCCCAAATGCAATATAAACTTCATGCTCTTGCATTCCATTGTTGTGGGACGCCACTGTGAAGCAGCAGATAGAGCGCTCGAAGTGGTTATCTCAGAGTCTTTCCAATTTCAAAATCGATGGGCTGCCACAGTGACGCAACAGATAGATGTGCTGGTGTATAACTTGTTCCTTTTACAAGTTTTTTCTACAGAAAAATTACTATTTAAAAAAATTGATTCTTTAGTAGCACTTAATATTGGTCTTAGGTTAATGAGATGGATATTGAAGCACGCTTATATAATATGTGTTGGTTGGTGCATGTGTATAACTTGTACAGTAATCTCGGGTTTTATAAATATTCATATGAAACTATTAAATACCTTTGCAGTATATTACACCATGAGATCTATATTTTCTCAGGCGTACATAATGATATTGAAGCATGAACTGACACTAATGCTAACAGCCATGTGAACAAACGTAATAATCGTCGTACTCTGGAAGTAATGTCAGGTGTTAAAAACTCGTTCTACTAAGGGCTTATAGCCCAACAAAATAAACGGCGTGTTTCCAAAAATCACCAGCCATTAGGCGATAGTTAAAAAATAGTTAGGTCCATTCACAACAGGTAGTCAAGTTATTGGGACGCCATTCAACAGTCATTTACCCAAAGGAACTTCTTTAAAAACAAGTATTATTTCCCCGCACGAAAGACTTGAAGTTAACTGCGCGTCGTTAAAAACATAATAGGGCCAGCCACGCCAACATGAGCTTTCAAAGCGCCTGATCGGAACACAGCCTATCTTACGCACCCCAAAATTTTTTTACGATGTATTATACATATAAATAATGCAGATTAACAGATTTTCTTAGCAGTATAATGGAAGTTGTCGCGCAGATAGGTTTCGTTACCCTTGTCGAAATTACTGCAGCAACCAATATACTTACGCCCAACACAAATACTACTACTACAACAAGCAATGGCCAGACTTCGTTATTGCACCTCTTCAGAGACAATGAAGCAGTCGTGCAGTCAAGTGATGTTTTACCAAACCCAGGTTTTAAGTTTCGACGTAGCATGGGAGAAACGATCCACAATGCAGCAGTATTTCAGCATGGGACGTCACGTAGCAGCGGATGTGATTTTGCCTATGTCAAACTTATTCGTATGCACTCTATCATTGGAACTGTTTTTTTTTTATAATCCACAATGAAAGGAAGTGACTCCTTTTTACGGCAAGAATGGATTTTACCTAACATGCTGTGCGAGTCTCTGAGTGGCTAAGGACGCTATACTCAACCTGCGGCCCGCCGAGCTTTTGTGATTGACCCACCTGGAGTTATCAAATTGCCACGCATTTTAAATTGCGCGCTCATCAGAGAAACTATGGGTGCTATAAGTACATAAATCCCTACCGCGGTGCGCGCAGTGTTGGGATATAGCAATCTCTCTTATTATCTCGCACAACTCAGAGTTGCGGGTTGCGCGAGCGAGACAGCCAGCGGCGGGAATTTCCCTTTTGCTTTCACACTTCTGTACCTACGTCTTGCCTTATTTGTCGTCACTTGTTTTAAATTTGTTTACATGACACACACAAATTATCAAAGTTCGCCTGGTAATTGCAGTTAATTGGTTTTGTTAAGTGTAAAATAGTTATTTTTCTATCAAAATAATGTCAGGAGTGTCTTCTAAGTATAAAATAAAAATATGTAATGAAAACAGATTTTTTCAAGACTAGTGGGAAACGGAATATTTTGTTGTTCCTAACAAATACAATTCAGCTACTTGTTTGATATGCCGTGAAAGTGTTATGTTAAAGAAATACAATATTTCTCGTCATTTTAACAGAAAACGCAAATCGTTCAACGAAACGTTTCCTTCTGGATCGTCTTTAAGATGTGAGAAATTGAGTTTTTTTAAGAAGTCATTGCAACAACAGCAAAATGTTATGTCCGTGGCATTATCACGAGACTCCGCGGTAACCATGGCATCATATCAAATTTGTTACATTATTGGTAAGCATATGAAACCATTCACCGATGCAGAAATTGTAAAAGAATGCTTTATTAGTGGGGCCAATGCACTTTTTGATAAATTCAGCAACAAAATACAAATATTGTCTAATATAAAAAAACTACAGCTCTCCGATTCTACCTGTATAAGGCGTATTGAAGACATTTCAAAATTCATCTACGATAACTTATTAGAAAACCTTACAAACTGCAAGTTTTTTAGCTTGGCTTTCGATTCCAGTACCGACGTTTCAGCAACATCGCAATGCTCGGTGTTTGTTAGATATTGTACAGAACATAATTTAATCTTTGAAGGTTTTTTGAAATTTCTTCCAATGAAAGGTCAAACCCGAGGCACAGATTACCTTGATACTATTTGCAATTTTTTAGAGCAGAATAAAATAGATTTATACAAAAAATCGTGTGTGTTTGCACCGATGGCTGTCCTTCAATGACTGGATCCGAAAATGTATTTTTTACGTTGTTTAAGAAAAAATATAATTTAACAAATTTAATTACATTTCATTGCATTATCCATCAAGAAAACTTGGCGGCACGTGTTGTAAATCCAGAAATTGAAGCTGTCAATCTTGTCAATTGTCAATATTGTCAATTACATACGAGCAAGAGAATTGAACCACAGAAAATTTAAAAGTCTTTTGGAAGAACTGGGAAGCGAGTATAATGATGTCCTTTTACATACCTCAGTGCGATGGCTTAGTAGAGGAAAAGTTTTAGAAAGGTTTTTTTCTTTACGCCATGAAATAATACTGTTTTTAGAACAAAATAATAAAGTGTACCCTGAGTTACTAAATGATGGATGGTGGTGTCTTTTAGCCTTTCTATGTGATATTACAGAAAAACTAAATAGCCTCAATCGGAGTTTACAAGGTGAAAATAACATAGTCTCACAGATGGCGAATAAAGTATTTGCTTTTGAGGAAAAGCTAAAACTTTATCATGAAGAACTACAGAACAAACAGCTGCACAATTTTCCAACTATAATTAAGATAACAGAGGACCGTATCGACATTTTTGAGGAAAACTGCTCTACAATTTCAAATTATATAACTGCACTATTAGATGAATTTCATAAAAGGTTTCAAGATCTAAGAAAAATTAAAAAATGTTTGATGCTTGTAGAAAATCCAAGGCATTTAGAAACAACCACTATCTTAGAGCTGGCTTNTGGCATTTAGAAACAACCACTATCTCAGAGCTGGCTTCAATTTTGAATTGTAATTACCCAGAGTTGTTAGATGA
Organism: Clitarchus hookeri; assembly: GCA_002778355.1. Classification (NCBI taxonomy): domain Eukaryota; kingdom Metazoa; phylum Arthropoda; class Insecta; order Phasmatodea; family Phasmatidae; genus Clitarchus; species Clitarchus hookeri. Next base: position 65,768 of record NQII01000972.1, on the reverse strand, counting down.
ATTCATCGATTTTAAAAACGATACCCACCTAGAAATGTTGTTTAAAGAAAAAAGGGAAAAAAAGGAGTATGTGGACTTTTGGAGCATTATTCCCAAAAAATATAAAAGCGTCCAAAGGAGTGCTCAAATCCTATTAACATTCTTTGGGTCGACATACGTGTGCGAATCGTCTTTTTCAAAAATGAAGTACACAAAGAATGTGTACAGAAACAAACTTACAGACTCTCATCTGGATGATGTGATAAGGTTAGCATGCAGCAACAAGCCAGATCTTGATAAAGTTTTGAAAAAATGTTCACAGTATCAAAAATCGCATTAAAACGTTTAAATAAACTATCTTTGTTAAAGCCTAAAATATTTATGTTTATAAAAAGTAAATACATGGTTAAATGTTAAAATTAAGTTTTTTATTTACTTACACCTAAACAATTTTTACTTGCGGCCCGCGGTATTTGTGACCCCTATAAAAAAAAAAGGTTGGGTATGGCTGGGCTAAGGGATATCAATACCTAAAAGCTAGCACCATTTATCATGGCTGAATAATGTTCGTACTCATTTCCCTCTTATCTTATAACTTCACACATCGTATAAGCATAGCAGGTTCTAAGTTCTGATACACAGCATACTCTCGGTAATGGAAAAAAATTATCACACAATCAATTAAACCCTAAAAGCATAGGTGCTCGTAATTTCTGATCTGTTTAATATACAGATGGCAAATTCATAATATATATAGTTTCTGACAATGCAAATCATCGTGGAGATATTTATGTTCTATATGTATAAAAAAATTATCACAGATTCATTTAAGCCCTACAAGCATAGGTGTGCATAAGTTCTCTATTGTATCATGTAAGATATGTTCGGCAACTTCATAACATCTCCCCCATCATCTCGAAAGGGTTAAGTCTTCCCAAATTAGATTAACATTTAACTCCTTCCTACGAGATATACATCAAGCTCTTGCAGCCCAAGCCAGGAAAGTTATCTCAGGGACTTCCCAAACATATGTGTGATGGTTATCTCAGTGTCTACCCAATAATGCACAATGATAAAGCATTAAAGGCAACACACAACTATGAAAACAATGGCGGGAACAGTAATGTCACTTCTGTAACGTATCATTTTCATATGCCTACAATGCGAAGAGTCACATAAAGCATAAATGAAAGCTATCGATGTAATAAAGAGAGAACACCACCATGCATAAAGGGGCCAAACAGGTTATGTGAGGCTCTCGCAGGTCTATCATAAAGGGCGCTGTCGCACACAACGATAAAGATGCCTAACATGTCTCGACAGCATCTCGCCACTAACAAAGCTGACACGAAGGTCACCACCGTTGTATCTGTATGTATGTATGTATATATTAGTATAGGATAGGATGACAGACTCAGTTGCTATGTAGACTTCGAAGAGTGAACAGAGCTGGTTTTTTTTCTACGATGGGAAATAATCGAGAAAGATATTTGTGTTGCTACTGTGAGAAGACTTTTTCTAGAAGTTGCAATGCTCGTCGACACGAGACTGGTTGCCAAAAAAATATGAAATGTATTATATTATCATATGAAAAATGCAAATCATATTTTCGAAGACTCGATAGCTTAAAAAGGCATAGCGCAACATGCAAAGCTCTTCTTCCTACACAGGTCAATCAGCATTTGCTGAGAATAAAGCAAACTTTTGATGGGAAGATATCCGTAAAAGAAAAATCCGAACCATCGACATCGTTAAAGTCATCAAACCCTGCTATGAAAACAATGGCTGGAAAGGTCACATCTTCTAGACATCCATGGCACTATTTTAAAAGTATATTTGCATATACCTGCAATGCAAAGACACATATAAAGCATAAATGCCAGCTGAATCATCGTCGCACAAGCTATCAATGTCATATATGCCAAGGTATGTTAACTGGTATAGACAGTTTAAACATACTGTTGCTTCACAGTGGGATCCCACAACAATGGAATGCAAGAGCATGAAGTTTATATTGCATTTGGGAAGACTCTGAGATAATGCTCTCAGCTTGGAGTGCAAGAGCATGGTGTTTATCATGCCCTGTATCCGTTACATCACTGTTGTGGTCCGTTGCGAGAGCGTGAATTTAATATCGTATTTGGGGAGACCCTCAGATAACACTCCCAGCTTGGAATGCAAGAGCGTGGCATTTAACATGCCATCTTTCCGTTGCATCACTGCAGTGCTCTGCTGCAATGGATTGTGAGAACGTGAAATTTATGTCACATTTGGGAAGACTCTGAGATAACCCTGCCAGCTTGGAATGCAAGAGTGTGGCATTTAACATGTCCTCTATCCATTGTGTCACTGCAGCACCCTGCTGCAATGGAATGAGAGAGAATGAAGTTAATAATGCATTTGGGAAGACTCTGAGGTAACCCTCCCTGCTTGGAATGGAAGACCGTGAAGTATGGTAGGGGACTATGAGAAAAACTCATCTACCCCTCAACCCCTCATTTGCCAAAAATGAGTCATTTAGCCTCATTGTGGAGTCTTTGAAAAACGTTTGAAAAAATAAAATTGTAAAAAATTGTGGGAAATTTGGGAAATTTTTTGGGGAAAAAAGTGAAATTTTGACGTTTTTTTTGGGGGAAAACGGATATTTCGTGGAAATACTGAATAAAAACACATCATATAATGACGTTTTTCTTACGAAGGTTCGGTGGCTCCCGGCTCCCTGCAGCGAACCTGTGTTTGAATACCCTATTTATAACTACTGCTGATGTTCGGGATACCTCAGCCACAATGAGGAATCAGTCATCCACGTTGAGTAGCCAACACTTTTTTAACAATTTTTTGGAAATTTTAGATGGTTTGGGAAGAAAAAAGAGAATTTTTGTGGACAAAACAGGCTTTTCGAAATTTGAACGGGTCATTTGGAGGGAAAAACTAGTGATTTGGTCGGTAAAATGTCCGTCCCAGGCCACCGGTCGCACCTGTGACGTCATCGCGGACAACTCCTACCTCCTATCCCGGATCCCGTTGCGCCCGAAGGAACATAACCTATCTACTTCAATACGAGAAGCACACAAAAAAAGTTCAGCGAGTACGTGTGTATACAACCATAAAAAACCACAGTAAATTATTATTATGTTTTGTGATCATAATAAATTATTTCAATCTGAAAAATAGTGTAAAATAATGTATTTATTAATGAAAACATATTAGTTTATTGTTATAAGTGTAGTTTCGGGATATAACATCAAGCGGAGCATTTCGGTAATGATTTTATAACCAGATATGTTTGANCTGTTATAAGTGTAGTTTCGGGATATAACATCAAGCGGAGCATTTCGGTAATGATTTTATAACCAGATATGTTTGATATTTTGTGATGAGTTTCCATATACTTTTTACCATTCAAGAATTTTAGGAGTATCATCACAAATTACAAATTTATTTGTTGGCCCGTGGTTGCTAAACATGCCATTTCAGCACACAGTATTGCCAAATTTCAATAAAAACTCACAATGTGAATTTATTAAATCAATGGAATATAACTCTACGTTTAAAAGTGATGCAAGCACGTTATACAATGTATTGTTCTTATATGCATTTGGCCCATTGTCAGTCTTAGCCAAAGCTAAAACAGCGCCCACAATGGTCTGAGTGGTAAAATGGTATGCCCAGCTACAATAAGGCCACCTAGTCAAAATAAATTGGTTACTGAGCAGTTATGTTAGATTATAGCAATTAATGTTTGTAATCAGGACAAAAGCATCTTGCAAAAAAAAATTTTTACACAACTCGAGAGAGAAAAGCCAGTTTGGCACTAACAAGCGTACTGATAAGATCTGTGGAAACAATGATCGCGTTAGATTGTAGTAATAAATTTTACAGTTATCTAAAACTTAAATACAACATTCACAAATGTTTTACGCCATTGCAAAGCTTGTGAAAACACATGTTTGCATGACAACCTTATGAAATTATAGCTTCACATCCACACTTTGCTGACTCAAGTATGTAAAAAAAATTTTATTAAAATTCTGCTATTTTCCTGCTACAACTTAATGCCCATAATTGAATGCAACAATCCAACCTAACAAGAAAAATGCGCAATTTCGCTCTCTTGTGTTTGAAATTTAAAAAACATAAATTTTTTCTTTGTAAATTGGTTGATTTCCTTTAGATTTCCATGTTTCCCTAATGGCAAATTTCCCTGGCTTTTTAATTTTTTTCCTGTTTTAGGATCTCTTTTTGTTTGTTGGTTAATAACAACTTCAACTTAACATTAAAATTTACTCTGTTGTAAAATTTTAATGAAAATGCAATCAGTTATGACTGTAAATATTTGTAATTAAGATAAAGAAAAGTTTTTATTCTCATTTAAGTGCTGCAATTTTCTCCAGAACTTCCAGCTGACATCATTCTATATTATAAAAATATCTACATGTACTGTACATGTTGCGGCTTTTTGTTTGGTAGATTCACATACATATTTAAAATGTATTAAAATAAAGTATTTTTGGAATGCATTTAAAAACTGGTATATTTGATACAGCACACAAAGTATGCTACATAACACCTCCTCCATATACCACTATGCTACATTTCGCAAGTGGTTTGGATTCAGTTGGCTGTAAAATGTGACGCTTTTCCCCATCTGTGGTGTACAGAATGGTTCGTAGGGTCTACAGTCAATGTTCAATGGCACAGACTATAGGTGCCGTGTAGGTTGAGGGTATATCACACAAACTGAAGTAGTGCTGAAGAATCAAAACTTGTCCAAATAAATTGCCGAATTTACTCATACATTCCTGGCACTGTTGCGGGACTTTATACATACTTACTGCCGAGAACTTACTCATACATTACCACCCTGCGAGTTCAGGGCCTGAATGGCTGGTTACACTGTTCTAGCTATGTTTCCGATGCTGTAGGGGCATTACGTGACAGGACAGGTCCCTGAGTGACGACGTGGTTACTTATCTGCACATGTTGTGTGGTAGTTGTTCCGGCAGTTGGGGTCTGGTGAGTTGGATGGCCTGGATACATTCCGGCAGTTGATGAGGTCTGGTTAGCCTGATGGCCCTGTTAAAGGCCCTCTGTGGTTGGCTTATTGCAAGCAGCTGGCTTCCTCTCGATGTGGCGCCCCTCGTTGCAGCTCACCATTCGCTCCCGTTCTCGGCATAGGGTAGTAACTGACTGCTTACTACCTTACCACGTCCCGGCAAGGGACCCCGTATGCGGGCCCCCCACCCGTCCTTCTCGGCTACAGGCTGCACTGGACTATTCCACTATCTCGACATGGCATTTCTCGGTGAAGTTCACCACTCGACTCCGCCTTCTCGGTGCCTTGTAACTGACTAACTGGTAACTAACTGACTGATGTGGTAACTGACTGGCTGACTCGTATCCCGGCATGGTGATACTACTCGTCCGACGTGACTCTGGTAACTGTCTCTGATTCTGCCCTGCATTCCACGTCTAGCGTCTCGCGTCCCGATTTGGCTGACCCCTTAATGTCGCGACGGCCACCCTTCCTGCGCATTCCAGGGTGGTGGTACCGAACTCCGCGCCACCTGCATCTCGTTACTTCGACTGTATCTGCGAACTGATGCGGCCGGGGTTCCGATCTCCCCAGCCTTCTCTGTTGTGATACGACTGACCTCTCTGTGCGGNCTCTGCGAACTGATGCGGCCGGGGTTCCGATCTCCCCAGCCTTCTCTGTTGTGATACGACTGACCTCTCTGTGCGGTACTGACGAACTGCTCGACGGTCTACTGATCTACTGATGTACTGCTGTACTGACCTACTGATGATAATGAACTGGGCCGCTCTTTTCTCATAGATTGGCTTATATCCTTTCTTGACTCCCTCCCTAAGTTCCTACATGTGTCTCTCTTGTTGGAGGAGGGGGGAGGTTGTGGCCTGCAGAACAAAGTACTTCTAACACGTGCCATGGCTCGTGAAGGTTGGGGAGGGGAGGATTCGTGGCACCCTTTCCAAGCTTGTCAGCTGTTTCTCGGTGTGTGTTTTCAACTTCAGGCGGAATACGCCTGACTATCCCGTCATTTCTCGGCATTTACAACTTTCACAGGGCTTGCTAGGGGAGGAGGAAGGTGGGTGGGAGGAGGCCTGTGTTGCAGCGACACGTGTAAGGGCCTGGAAGCGCTACATCAACTCGGCTTGACCTCGGGATGCGTGAACGAGCGACATGTGTCTTCCGAAGCCCCTACACTGGTTTAAGCTGCCGGGAGGCGGGGGGGTTAGTGACAGCACCGCTTCTAATTTCCTAATTATGTCAAACGTCAAATGTACTGTTAATGTTGCAAATCAAATCCAATAATGGGTTACAAACTAAACTTTAAGCCTTATCTGCTGAGGTTCTGTAATGAAATAATATGCCAATATGCTTATATGTATCTATTTGCACTCACCCTGCAAGACAGCTTCGTTGACCAGAGGCAGCCTTAAGTGCCGGGTGGGTGGTCAAGGTGACAGCTAATAACAGGGAGCCAAACTGAGGTCAACATTTCTTTAAATTGTTTTTAATGTACTTGTTCAATTTAAAAAAAATTTTATTGTGAAATATTGGATATATATATATATATATATATATATATATTACACAGTTGGATAACAGAAACAGCATCATTTTAATAATCCATAGCCCGAACATTTCAGTTTGGTAATGAGATGCCTGATTTCCCTTGAACCTCATCAAACGCATTATCTTCTACCAGACTAGGCCTGCAGATACGGCAAACATCAGTTCCATATTTGTCACAATGTCTGTTGCGTTTAGTTGAAACAATGGTTTATTAACTGCGTGTGGTGTTTTTAAGTGTAAAATGTGGTATATTAGTAACTCATTTTAAATGTCGGACAAAAAGAATCATTCTGTGACTATTTTCGGAAAGGTAGGTACGGGCAACTGCTGAAGTAGAAAAACATGAAGTTACAGATATATCTAACGAGCCTACTTTGCTCTACATGAGTGTAAATTATTTTTTAAGAAACACTTGAAAGCGTAGCAAGTGAGTAGGCCTTGTTGTAGAATTCGTAGCATCAAGTTCAGATGTAATCATTCTAATGTNACTTGAAAGCGTAGCAAGTGAGTAGGCCTTGTTGTAGAATTCGTAGCATCAAGTTCAGATGTAATCATTCTAATGTTTTAAATTATATGATTTATTAATCTGAAATAATAACATGGCCATCACTTTGAAATTAAATGTTTAAGCCACTTAAAACACATAAGTTTCCACAGTCTTATATAGCGCTACTTGCGTTAAGAACTTGATGGAAATCGGTTGATTGGTTCCCGAGATGTGGCTTTAAAACTTTATTTCCTTATTTGGTTATATCTTACAAAATTGCCTAAAAAGTGGTTCTGAAAACCATTCTTCTATTAGATGGTGTCAGTTTACAAAGTTTGGTTGACATAGTAAAACTGTTTAATAGTTATTACAAAATATGCCTGAATTATTTATATGACCATCAATTTGTAAATTAGTGTCTGACCCACTTAAAGCATGTAATTTTACATGGCCTTCTGCAGCACTACCGATATGCTTAATGTGGTGAAAGTTAGTTAAATGTTTCCAGAAATATAGCGAAATGTTCAATTTTTTCACGTGACACTGATTTACGAAAAGGCCGGAAAAATAGGTACTTTGTACGCATAATTCATCCTACTAGTAACTACTGTTTGGAGACAAAATTTAGTAGAAATTTGTTGAAATGTTAAAAAGATATAAAATACTATTGCATTATTTATATAAACACAATTTTAAAACGCCCGTTTGCACCTAAAACATGCAAGATTACATGTCCTACCGAAGAACTACTCGCATGTAAAATTTGGTGGGTATTGGTTTATTGGTACTTGGGATGTGACATAAAACCCTCATTTTCATTTCACGATCTTCATAAATAAAGGGCATATATTTTATGTCTTAAAAAGTGTCATTATTATTATTTATATATATAGCCAGTATACAAAGTTAAATTATAATACATTTCATTATTAAATTATAATACAATTCATATATACATATAGAATACTGAGTTAAAGTGTTTTTAAAGCCGTGATTCTGAAAATGACTGTCTCGCTTAAAACATATAAATGAATATGGCCTGCTGTCGCTCAATGTCATCGCCAAATTGGATACTTATCTGTTTATTCTTTCCTGAAATATGGCATAAAATGTATTATTTCATATAGGGCTATCTTACGAAATGGCGAAGAAATGTGGCTTCGTATAAACACNCCCCCCAAAAAAAAAAAAAAAAAAAAAAAAAAAAAAAAAAAAAAAAAAAAAAAAAGCTATATGGCCACAATTTTGTAAATAAATAAGTGTCTGACTGGCAAGCTTACATCACCTGCCAACGTACTACTTGTTTGCCAAATGGTTTGAATCAGTCAATTGTTTCCAGATATGGCATACAAACTTTGTTTCCATGTAGCACTATCATACGAAAAAGTGGACAAAGAGACTCCATATATATAAATTTTATATTTGTAATATATACTACCACAATAAAAGTTATGTTGGATTTAATAAACATGACTTCTACGGTATAGCATACCAAACTAACATTGCCATATAGCCGCCATTTTTAATACAAGTGTGACCAACTTAAAACATACCAGGTAACATTACCTGACACTACTTGTTTGCCAAATTTTGTAGGAATCTGTGAATTGTTCGCCGTTATATTACACAAAAACTTATTTTTTTTCGCTTCGGCTATCATTTAAAATAGTGGACAAAAGTGGCTATTTGTTGTCATGTATGATTTGTGCACCAGATAATTTCAGCATACAAAATTTGGTCGAGATTGCCATGGCATTGTAGTATTGTAATGGAACTCATCGCCACAACTTTATATTTATTAGTTTTAGCAACCTACTTCTCTAGGGAGAAAGTAGTTTTGAAACCTTGCGCTCCTTATTTATGTTGTTTATTCATGGCATGTAAATAAATTTGATTAAACAAGAAAACATTTTGAATTGCACTCAATGAAATAATCTTTTTTAATATNACTTGAAAGCGTAGCAAGTGAGTAGGCCTTGTTGTAGAATTCGTAGCATCAAGTTCAGATGTAATCATTCTAATGTATTAAATTATATGATTTATTAATCTGAAATAATAACATGGCCATCACTTTGAAATTAAATGTTTAAGCCACTTAAAACACATAAGTTTCCACAGCCTTATATAGCGCTACTTGCGTTAAGAACTTGATGGAAATCGGTTGATTGGTTCCCGAGATGTGGCTTTAAAACTTTATTTCCTTATTTGGTTATATCTTACAAAATTGCCTAAAAAGTGGTTCTGAAAACCATTCTTCTATTAGATGGTGTCAGTTTACAAAGTTTGGTTGACATAGTAAAACTGTTTAATAGTTATTACAAAATATGCCTGAATTATTTATATGACCATCAATTTGTAAATTAGTGTCTGACCCACTTAAAGCATGTAATTTTACATGGCCTTCTGCAGCACTACCGATATGCTTAATGTGGTGAAAGTTAGTTAAATGTTTCCAGAAATATAGCGAAATGTTCAATTTTTTCACGTGACACTGATTTACGAAAAGGCCGGAAAAATAGGTACTTTGTACGCATAATTCATCCTACTAGTAAATACTGTTTGGAGACAAAATTTAGTAGAAATTTGTTGAAATGTTAAAAATATATAAAATACTATTGCATTATTTATATAAACACAATTTTAAAACGCCCGTTTGCACCTAAAACATGCAAGATTACATGTCCTACCGAAGAACTACTCGCATGTAAATTTTGGTGGGTATTGGTTTATTGGTTCTTGGGATGTGACATAAAACCTACATTTTCATTTCACGATCTTCATAAATAAAGGGCATATATTTTATGTCTTTAAAAGTGTCATTATTGTCATTTATATATATAGCCAGTATACAAAGTTAAATTATAATACATTTCATTATTAAATTATAATACAATTCATATATACATATAGAATACTGAGTTAAAGTGTTTTTAAAGCCGTGATTCTGAAAATGACTGTCATAGCATACTTAGCTAAAAAAAAAAAAAAAAAAAAAAAAAANAATAAATAAGTGTCTGACTGGCAAGCTTACATCACCTGCCAACGTACTACTCGTTTGCCAAATTTGGTTTGAATCAGTCAATTGTTTCCAGATATGGCATACAAACTTTGTTTCCATGTAGCACTATCATACGAAAAAGTGGACAAAGAGACTCCATATATATACATTTTATATTTGTAATATATACTACCACAATAAAAGTTATGTTGGATTTAATAAACATGACTTCTACGGTATAGCATACCAAACTAACATTGCCATATAGCCGCCATTTTTAATACAAGTGTGACCAACTTAAAACATACCAGGTAACATTACCTGACACTACTTGTTTGCCAAATTTTGTAGGAATCTGTTAATTGTTCGCCGTTATATTACACAAAAACTTATTTTTTTTCGCTTTGGGCTATCATTTAAAATAGTGTACAAAAGTGGCTATTTGTTGTCATGTATGATTTGTGCACCAGATAATTTCAGCATACAAAATTTGGTCGAGATTGCCATGGCAATGTAGTATTGTAATGGAACTCATCGCCACAACTTTATGTTTATTAGTTTTAGCAACCTACTTCTCTAGGGAGAAAGTAGTTTTGAAACCTTGCGCTCCTTATTTCTGTTGTTTATCCATGGCATGTAAATAAATTTGATTAAACAAGAAAACATTTTGAATTGCACTCAATGAAATAATCTTTTTTAATATCGAGACAGACTTTTGTATTAGTGTAAGCAAAATAATTTAAAGTGCTGGAAGTGTTTATTTTTTATTTCCTATTGCGGTTTCCAGAAAGCCCTAGAAGATTTCTTTCTACCGCTAGTTTAGTTGTAGCTTCGCAAGAGTAATAAATTAACTGAAGTTTTGTTTAATTAAGAGTTACGAATAAGATTTAATCCCGTGCTAAGTGACCCAGTGCAATACCCTCGTAAGTGTTTACCTTTTTAATGCCAATAGTGCATTATGATTAAAATACTGGTCAATCTATTCCTGTGGTATCCTTATTTTCCGACGCGGGATAGCACGTCAAAGAACTCATCCCCTGTTATTCACCCATCGGGAAGTTAGGTTTAGTGAGGTTAGGTCTTCCTGCACCTACCGCGACTAAACACCGACAGTAGGTACGCAAGCATTGCAACTTGCACGCTAGCATGCAATACGAGACAGTACAATACTCTAAGTACAATATGCTACACTAAGTACAATTTGAATGCTAACACACGACTTTGTACAGCCCATTAAACTGTTTAACCAAAAATCATATATGTAATTCATTCCTGTAGGCAGCGGATACAGCTCCCTGGCCATATATTGATGATAACACAGAAACGTTGCACATTAACCTTCAATTTTAACTAATCAAAACTACTAAAGCACTCGTAATTCCACACAATAATTAGATTTAACACTTCACGCGGTAAACGTCGTAAAAAAAAACCTCGACCTTAAGCACCATGAACTGCAATCTGCAAAAATCACCCGTTACAATTAAGGGTGAAATGAATTTAAATATTTGAAACAATTGCCTATGTTTGTTTATAATAAGTTATTTAACGGTAGGAGTAAGCGAATGCACTACAGTACTTTATTTTCGCATTTGTCAACAGCACTTCGTCTTAATACGACTAACATACCCAGGCTCTCTATGTAAACAAAGGCTACAAATTTGTAACCTTTGTGAGATCTGCACAGGTTATTAATAAAAGAAAAAATTTACAACCAATACCAGACAACTAAATTTATTTGTATTAACTAATATAGTGTGAAATTAATCCCGAAGTATCCTAGACTCCTTGGAAACTTAAGTAGGATCTGTCTGAATCTGTGATTTTGCCAATAAGGAAAATGTTAAGAATTGCGGCTTTATCTAAAAACGGGGGAAAAAATCCAGAAAATGTAACGTTTTGACATTATTAAAGACCCTGAATACGAATTTAATGACGGCATCACAATACTCGAACTACATACTATAAACTGTGGTAGTGGGAAGGGCTATAAGTATCGGGTAAATTGTTGGGGTATAAATGAAAGAGTGAAGATATTTGGGCGGCTCTTAACATCGAGGTCTTGAGAGCCGTTGAGGGTGAAGCGAGGGTGGAGCAGCACCGGAATGAAAGGGTGGGAGAAACGGGAGATCCCCGAGAAAGCTCGCCGACCAGCGGCATCGTCCAGCACGATTCCCACATGCGAAAATCCGGGAGCGACTCCACCGGAAATTGAGCCCGGTTCACCTACGTGGGAGGAGAGCAGTCTAACCACTTCACCACCGCGGCCCCTCTGGGGGAAGACTTTACCTAACCTAATTACTGTGTGTATGTGCCAACGAGCTGTCACGGGTCGGAAAATTTGCAATAGGGACTTGGAGGAATGAATTACGGTAATTAAATCAGGTTGGTTAACCACGGTAAAAGCCAGAATACCTGATCTATTTTTATCTAACTCGACGATATGTGAATCATGTTGGGAAGGGTGCATGTTCAGCAGTGCAGTGGACGCTATTGCACAGTGCGCATTAGGTTGAACGACGTCTGAATTGCTCTCTGATGTCTCATATGGCCAACAGACAGTCCCATAGCAACATCTGGGTGATCTTACCTGAGGCCGAAACATTGGGAAGATGGAAGAAGGTCGAAGCATAGCTAGCGTGGCCGAGGAGTTCGGAATCGTGCACAGCGTCATGTCACATGCTTGGGTGGAACTCGAACGTCGGAAACAGCTGTATGAAGGTTTGGTGGTTGTCGTCCACGAGCAACCATAATGGCAGAATACTGGTAAATTGTCCCACAAACTATGTGAGTTCGATGGCATACAGTGGGTGACATCGCAAGATACCTGCAAGACACACTAGTGGACGCGTGGTATTGCATTTTACCGTGGTCAGGAGACCGCACTCGGATAGTATGTTCGCTTGGCGACCAAGACGATGCGTGCAACTGACTCCTGTCCATCGTAGATGGAATTTGCTGTGATGCCAGGAACACAAGGTCTGTGGAGCGTAGCATTGGGCTCGAGTGAGTGCTGTTTATGGATGATAGTCGATTTAGTCTCACTGGCGATTCTGGACATCTACACATCTGGAGAGAGCGGGTAACATGCGAATCACGCCTTCGACATATTCGAAATTCACTGGTTTGAAGGTGTTGGAGCTCTCTTTTGGAGAGGCATAGGCCCCTCATGCTCGGTGTCAGAATGGAGCTCCAGAAATTCCAAGCAGGTTCATTTACTGGTAGCTGTTATTGGACCGAGGTACTCCGTCCTAGTTAGAAGTTTTCCACGTTGATGTGCACCAAGACTTCCTTTTTATGGACAACACGACACCTCATCGTACAGTGGCTGTCGCTGAGCTGTTGGTGATCGAAGATATTCACCACATGGATTGGACTGCATGGTCCCCACGCCTGCAGTTCAATCGAGTATGTGTGGGACATTGCCGGGACATGCCTGGCAGGATGTCACCAGCCGCCAAAGACTCCGCAGCTGTGATCGGTGCTATGAGAGGAATTGACCATGATGCCTTGAAAGATCGTCGACAACCTAAATACTAAGCATGAATGTACCGTGCGCATTCTGCATCGCAGTCAGGTGTGATCATAACCCCTTCCGAGGACTGCATTTATCTTGCCTGCCGACTATCACAGGGACTATTTTAGCTACTTTCCGAAGGAAAGGTAGGCATTTGAAATAACTTTCTTGCCTGTGTTTATGTGTGTATGTGCCTAGGTGAGTCTGTGTGTATGTGTGTACCCCACTAACACTAAAAACTTTTGAATGTGTTAACTAAATTTCTCCAAACTCGGTACACATAAAGTATTTAGTAAGGACTTCGGACTTTTATATTTTTCGATTCCGCCATGTGCTCATTTTAAAAATGGCGGTCATTTTAAAAATAAGTATTATATGTAATTTCTTAGAAACGATTCTACCTTTTTAAACCACAGTTTGTGTGTTGAAAGTGCACGATGCAAGCATTGAATTTAGAGAAGAATATTTTTGTTGGCCTGTCATTTTCGAATGTTAAAAAAATTAAGTATTTGTGTTATATATAGAAAACTACTCCACTTATTCTCGCCAAATTTGGCATATAAGTAATATTACGAAAGTTCATGTAAAAATTAGCGATTTAATTGGACAATGGCCTTATTCTCTAAACGGCGGCCATACAAATATTTAATATTTATTTGCTATATCAAACATACTGTTCAGTCAATTTCGACCAAACTTTGTATGCTGGAAGTATCTATTACAGCCACCATATGTGGCTACACGCAGCCACTTTGTTCCTCCATTTTTTAAGATAGCGCCACATGAAGAAACAATATTTTTAAGTCGTATTTCGTGTAAGAATTAACCGAATCATACTAAATTTGGCAAACCGGTAGTACTGGCAGGCGATGTAAATTGTTATGTTTTAAGTGAGTCAAGCACTTATTGTCAAAATGGTGGCCAAATAAATATATTAGCTTAGTTTACTAAATTTACGATACCATAAATTCAAATTCAACTTAGTTTTGTATGCTGGCAGTATCTATTGCAACCATCAAATGTGTCTACACAGAATCTCTTTGATCCGTCATTTTGTAAGAACACACCACATAAAGAAATATAGCCTAATAAGTCGTATCGCAGGAAATAATTGAGCGATTCCTACCGAATTTGGCAAACGAGTAGTACTACAGCAGGTGATGTCAATTGGTACATTTTAAGTGGGTCAGACACTTATTTTCAAAATAGAGGCAATATAAACATTTTTGCTTAGTATGCCATAAGTATCAATTACAACCCTCAAATAATGTGTTTATACAAAGCCTTATTTATCTGCCATTATGTAAGACAACACAAGAAAAACATTTATATGCCATATGTTTGGAAAAAAATAAGCCAATTCCTACCAACATTTGCAAATAAATTGTACTACTGTAGGACAATAAAAACAACATAATGGGCAAGAAACTTGCTTACAGAATGATGGCTATATAAACATTTTAGCTTAGTATGCTACATCAACAGAACTATGTACCCAATTAAAACTTTACTTTGTATACTGGAAGTGTATACATAACCATTAAATGAGCTAATACATATACTCTTTCCTCCGCCATCTTGTAAGATAGCCCAATTTTCTATTTTAAACTTGTATGCCCTATATCGACAAACAAATACATAATTCTCACCAAATTAAAGTGACAAGGTATACTTTTCAAGATCTTCTAAATTGATATGACTTAAGGGTGTAGTCACATATGTATTTCTAAAATAACAGCTATTTAAATATTTTTTCTTAGTATTCCATGTGTCGCAAACCATTTCAACTGAACTTTATATACTGGTAGACTCTATGAAAATCATAGAATGTACTAATATATAAACGTTTTGTCCACCATTAATAAATATTATAAAAAATGGAGTTGTCATATCTCGGGGACCAATCAACTGATTCCCACCACATTTTACACGCAATTAGTGTTTTGTTGACCATGAAAACTAACATGTTTTGGATTAGGCATGCTTTTTTTTTCAAATGGCATTAATGTAAGTAATTAAGATTAGTATATTATTTCTATAAAGCAGTTTAAAAAATTCAACCAAATTTTGTATGCTTATAGTAGTCATTATAAGCATCAATTATGGATGCAGGTATCCTTTTTTGTAGGCTTTTTCGCGAGATGGTGCCAAGTAACAAAATGTAACAACTATGCCATATTTGAGGAACCATTCAACTAATTTCCACCAAATTTAGTCCACCAGTAGTGTTACAGAAAGTCATGTAAACTTACATAATTTAAGTTCCTCAGACACTTATTTTCAAAATGACGGCCCCGTTAATATTTTAGATTAGTAAACCCTATCTACGAACACATTAGACTGAATACTTTTGAAGTTATTGCTCAGGTTCATACATCCGTAGTGAATTGCCTGCTTGCTAGCTTATGGTATGGTGTTTTCTGTGTTCGAGTCACTCGTAATGTACGTGTGTATCTTTAATTGTCTCACTACTGTGGTATATATATCTGGTTCCATCTCTAATAATACTGCTGACAACGAGACGTCAAGGCCTTTCTACCATCTCAGCCAGTGGTTCCTAACCGGTGGTCCGCGGACCACAGGTGGTCCGCGAGAACTAAAGAACTGGTCCGCGGAACATTAATTTTTTTACTGGGACTCAACAACTACAGTAGAGGCATCTTATTAGGCCTCTTTTGACGTTTCTCAAATTTTGTGACGATATAACTTTGTATAGGCGGCCACGTAATTCCATTTAAGTTTTTAAAGTTATTACTGAACACTAGCGCGTCATTAAAAATAATAATAGAAACTTGTGTTTTTATGTCAAATGTAAACTGTTACGACGATTAATATGGTTTCTAAACATCATTATCAGTTTATATTTCAATAAAATCGAACCCCATTACTAGGTTACGAGTTACGAGTTAAGCGGCGCCTGACGCCCTAGTGGCGCTACGCTAGGGCGTCGGACGGGAGGCGGTGGTGTATGGCCCAGGGGGGGGGGCGATCGACATTACCCTGCAGCGAACGTCAATCGGCTTAGTCGCGCGGTTCCAGCGGTATTTACCGAACGTGTGTCTTAACCCCTTTAAGCATGGACGTGAAATCTAAATTGGCGCTCTCGTTCTGGAACTTTGTAAGTACCTAGTCATTTAATACAGTGACTCAATATTCATGTTAACTTTTAACTAAGAACAAAAATGAATTTCAAATGTGAAATAAAAATAGATTTTGTATTTTTTTATTCTTTTTATATTCGATTGCGTTTTTGTTTTATTTTCAGAATATGGTGCCTAAGAGAAAATATGACAATAGTTATATTAAATATGGATTTACTTCTATTGAAAGTAGTGGGGAAACGAAACCCCAGTGCGTTATATGCGCCACTGTTCTCGGAAATGTTGCTTTGAAGCCAGNAGATTTTGTATTTTTTTATTCTTTTTATATTCGATTGCGTTTTTGTTTTATTTTCAGAATATGGTGCCTAAGAGAAAATATGACAATAGTTATATTAAATATGGATTTACTTCCATTGAAAGTAGTGGGGAAACGAAACCCCAGTGCGTTATATGCGCCACTGTTCTCGGAAATGTTGCTTTGAAGCCANTATTGAAAGTAGTGGGGAAACGAAACCCCAGTGCGTTATATGCGCCACTGTTCTCGGAAATGTTGCTTTGAAGCCAGCAAAATTAAAACGCCACTTAGAAACGGTCCATCCTAATTCCTGTGACTGATCACCAGAATTCTTCGAAGGAAAATTAGAGAATATAAAGAAGATTAAACCTACGCCTAGCGGTACAAGATTTTCGTCATCGGAAAAGGCATTAGCTACGTCATTTGAGATATCGAAATTTATAGCGCAATCAAAAAACCCACACACGATAGGAGAAACACTCGTGAAACCTTGTTTGATCAAAACTGTCGAAGAGGTTTTAAGGATGGAAGCCAAAAAGAAAATACAAGAAATACCATTTACGAACAACACAGTAAAAGCTTGAATTGAAATAATGCCAAATGACATCGAGGAGCAACTTGTTTCAAAAATTTAAAAATCACCATATTTTGCTTTGCAGTGCGATGAATCGACATATGTCTCGAATTGTTGCCAGTTGCTGGTGTTTGTACGCTTTTTAGACGACAAGTCAATCAAAGAAGAATTATTGATTTCGTGGGAGCTGGAAACAACGTCAAACGGTATCGATACCGTGAAAATAATAAGCGAATATTTTGAGAAGCGTAACATTATGTGGGAAAAGCTTGCCGGTTTCTGTACGGATGGAGCTCCAGCTATGTTATGATCACGCTCCGGTCTCGCGACATTAATAAGACAGAAAAATCGCTCTGCATTAACAGCGCATCGTATCATACATTGCCAGGCGTTAGCTTCTAGGACTTTTCCGGAATGCCCTGCTAACACAATGCAATTGGCCATAAAAGTGGGCAATGTCATCTAAAGTAGTACCTTAAATACACGCCTTTTTAAAAAAACTGTGTACTGAAATGGACTCCGATCATGAGATGCTTCTTTTTCACACCGAAGTTCGTTGGCTTTCGAAANAAAACTGTGTACTGAAATGGACTCCGATCATGAGATGCTTCTTTTTCACACCGAAGTTCGTTGGCTTTCGAAAGGAGACATGCTAGGAAGATTATACGAACTAAGGGAGAGAGTTGAGCAGTTTCTAGCAGAGAAGAAAATGAAAGATTCACAAGAGAAGTTTACTGATCAGATATCTCAGCTGCACTTGGCTTATCTTGTGGATATTGTCACACATTTAAATAAACTAAACTTGTAGTTGCAAGGTTCCGGAAATAGAAATTTAGAAGGCGTAGCAAACATATTTATCTTTGAAGATAAACTTTGTGCCTTTATTTGCAAACTTTAGCAATGGATGGGTAAAGTTGTCGAAAACAAATTTTCTGCATTTGTGACATTAAAAACGCTCGCCGATGACGAAAAATATGTTATTCTCAGAGCGGCTATACAAGAGAACATCAGAAGTCATTTGCAAATGCTGGTTGATGAATTCAGTCTTTACTTCCCGGAATATAACCAAACTGAATCGAGAGGTATCCAAAAGCTGATTTGTAACCCTTTTGGTATCAATGTTGGAGAGGTTGCTAACGAAGTCCAGGAAGAGCTCTTTGAATTGCAAAATGATAGAAACTGCGAGGACGCGTTTGAATCTGACATTGCCCTTGAGGAGTTTTGGTGTAATAAAGCAACTTCGTATACTAGAATTCAGGAAATCGCCTTGCACTTATTTGTGTGAACAAGGATTTTCTGCTTTGCTTGTAATTAAAAACAAGTCCAGGAATCGTTTGAATGCAAGTGATGATATGCTTGTAGCTTTGAGCAATAATATTAGCCCGAGGATTACACAGCTTGTATAGGAGATGCAAGCTCAAAAATCACATTTATAATTTGCCCAATTTAATTTCCTATAACAAATGTTTTTTTAAATATTATTATAGTACGTTCAGTGTATGTTACTATTAAGTTTAACGAATATGTTAAAAGTTCTGATTAAAGTTTATTTTAAGGTAAATACAGTTTATTATTCTTAATCCTTGTGGTCCCCGCTAAGAATCAAAAAATCATAGTGGTCCATGGTCACATAAAGGTTGGAAACCACTAATCTAAGCCTTAAAGAACTTCATTCAAAAATATTTCACCTATGCAGAGGAAAGTAGGCTTATTAGTTATTTCACTATCGTCTTGTTATTTTCTGTTAAGTTGAGCTGGGGACCCATTTTTTAATAAAGGTTCCTTGCATTCTTTGGATTCCTTCCTTGGTCAGATTTGTTCACCTTTCACTACATTTACATTTCGGTTATATTATGGTATGGTATGTGAAACACTGCTTACCGATGTTATATGTAAAAAAGCGTCCCGTTCCAAAATGTTGCCAACCAGAGTAGTTTGTTGTCGTGTAATGAGAAGTAAAGATTCTCGGAACATAACAGAAACAGACAGAGTAAGAATACAAAGACCTCAGTGTTGTATGGGAATATGAATATCTGGAGGCTAAAAGTGTGGCACAATCGAGTAAAATTGTAATTCACCAATGTATGTATTTGTAAGGTAGTCTTCAAATAAGATCATCTGTGTAATTATATACATTTCAGTCATTTAGACTGATCTTGAAGCCCAGTCTTCTAATTCTATGTTGCTATTATTAGATAAGTTAGAGACACTCGAGTGGTGTGCCACTGCCTATCTTGGCCATTAAGTGGGATGTACACTGAAGAGCCTAATATCGTGTAGGACCCCTCCATCCCCCCCTCCCTATCAACGAGCGCGTAGAAATGCCGCAAGACTACGTGGCATGGACTCGACTAATGTCTCAAGTTATGCAGGAGGCAGTTAACACCATGAATCGTGCAAGGCAGTCCACAAATCCAATCTGCGCCAATTTGAGAAAGGATTTCACGTCTGTCACGTTTAATGATTCTCGTCAGTCGTCGTTTGTCCCGTTCTTTCGCGATCTTTTTCCGGCCGCAACGATGTCGAAGATGTGATGTTTTACCGGATTCCCCATATTCACGGTACACTCGTGAAATGGTCGTACGCGAACCACCAAATGTTATCGGTACCTCGGAGATGCTATGTCCCATCTCTCGTGCGCCGACTATAACACCACGTTCAAACTCACTTAAATATTGATAACCTGTCATTGTAGCAACAGTAACCGATCTAGCTGCCGACCGCATCGCGTTACTCTGATTGGTTCCATACCTCTGTTGTTTGCATACGGACGCCTATACCAGTTTTTTGGCTCTTCAGTTTAGAATGCACTTTGCACGTCACTGTGTCTTTTTTTTATGTAAATGTTTAAAAATTTGGTCATTGGCAGATTATTATGAATATATATCTGTGGCAGTTGGAAGGTGATTTAGTTTCCACTGCTATTTATTTACACACTTTCCGGCCTTTGCACGACTGAAGCTCCTATAATTGCCTCGAACTTTCGCCAGTGTTAATGGATTTTACAGGAATTATCACTTTGATAACTGTAATTTTTTATCTGACTCATGAAGAGAGTTTTTTTATAGAATCCTAATGTGTAAACATTTAAATAACCCTATTGTAATACAGTAGACTCCCGATTATCCGAGGTAATTGGGACCGAGATCACCTCGGATACGGTAAAACTCGGATAATACGGAGGTTAGGTATTATTGTGTTAAAAACATGAAAAAAATGTTAAGAATGTAAAAACTGCTATATTGTACATAATTGAAAATCGTAAAATAAACCTGTAAGTTAGTGCAAACAGGAGATTACATATTAGTACTTAAAAAAGTATTTTATTGTTTTCTGAGTTAACCTCTGTCCTCTCTTGGATGATGCGATGTTACGCCAACGCTGAATAGTTAGTATGTCATGTGGCCTACACTCTTCTTGTTGCTCTATGTAAGCAAGAGCAGCGTTGATCGATTTCAACCCATCAGAATGTGATAATTTTGGAGTTATCTCGTCCGTGTCGTCTTCTTCACTGTGCTTAGGATTGGTAACCATATCGATAATTTCCTCATCGGTAATCTCCATCTGGACATCTGCACTGCACCAATCATGAATGTCGTCGCTGTTGATTTGATTTTCAACAGGTAGCTCATTGGCCAGTTGAACTAGTTCGTTCACATTCTCCTGTTCTGGCACTTGTTTGGGTTGTCCATCTAAGCCAAATAAATTTTTCCAGGACTTTTGAATGGTGGTAGGTTTTACCTCATCCCACGCTGAAGCAATCCAGTACGCAACATCTTTCATTGTGACTTGCTTTAAGGCTTCCTTGACAGTCATTCCGTCATCTAATTTTGTAATCAACATCTGGAGAAGCCTTCGACGGTAAATTCTCTTCATCGTTTCGAGAACTCCTTGGTCTAGAGGTTGAATGAGCGATGTCACATTAGGGGGTAGAAATATCACAGCTCTTGGGCATCTGGGTGACATGGCGCATTGTCTAGTAATAAAATAGCTTTCCTGGGGAGCTTCTTTTTTTTCAAAAATGCTTCAGTGACAGGAACAAATTCATTGAAAAACCAGTCACTAAAAATCTTGCTTTCCATCCATGCATTTCTTTGGTTGCGGTACATTGTTGGCAGACAATTGACTTTTATATTTTTAAAGGCCCTTGGGTTCTTAGACTTTCCAATAAGCAGAGGCTTTAGTTTCAAAGAACCCGAAGAATTGCAGGTAGCCAGAATTGTGACTCTCTCTTTACTCTTTTTAAATCCGGGAGCAGTTTTTTCAGATTTTGCTGCTAAGGTTTTTGAAGGTAGCATTCGAAAGTTAAGACCAGTTTCATCTGAGTTAAAGATTTGATCTGAGGTTAATCCCTCCTCAAAAATGATTTCTTCCATTTTTTTCTGGAATTCCGCAATTTCAGACGAGTCAGCCGACAATTTTTCCCCACTAATGTTCAGCTGTCTTATGCCATATTTCTTTTTCCACCTGTCCAGCCAACCATCGCTTGCAGTGAATTTTTCATCGCCGTCTTTAAAGTTCTTGTGGAACTCGAGCGCCTTAGCTTGAAGCATTGGGCCACTCACAGGACTACCCATCCCTCGAAGCTGTGAAAACCACAAAAAAAGAGCTTCAGACGTCTGCTCATAGTCGCCCTTCTTCAAAGTCTTTCGACTCAAGCTACTGCCACCACTCACACTTTTGTTGACAAAGTTTTCGATTTCTTTCCGGTTACGTCTCCAGTCCCCAACAGTCACTTCCCCAACTCCCAACTCGGCAGCCACCTTTTTAATTGCTTCGCCACTGTCTAACCGTTTCAATGCACTACATTTTGTTTCAAGAGAAACTACAACCCTCTTCCGTTTTCCACTCATAATGAAACAAAGAAATCAATAAAAGCACAGATGTTAAAATCACTAACACAACCACCTTTACGGAGAGCACAGAGGCAACTGACAGCGCCAGATGCCTGGGACAATATGAGCAGTTCCCAGTAAACCCGACGATTCGGGTGGGCCAGCATTCCTAGAATTAGTTCCCTTCAAATTCGCACGAAATGACAGCTCGACCTAACAACAGCCAATACAGGAAACATATGGCACCTAGCAATAGCCGATTTCTCAACCTTGCACGTCAAACAAAGAAACATCGCTTCTCATCCTAATTGTCCTGCTTTTCAGAGCATTATTTTTATTTTGTATCTTCCGATGACTAGCTCGGTTAACCCGGAGGCTCGGTTGACCGGGGCTCGGATAATCGGGAGTCTACTGTACTTATCTAATAACTTTAAAGGATGTTATTGTTTCCATGGTTAAATATCTCATTTAATATAATTCTAATTTTTTTTTCAATACTTAGTTGAGTACTAACATATATTATTATTATTCTTTGACTTTATTACGTACAGCTATGCACATGACCCATACAGTTATTTGGATAATATTGTAATTCCGTAAGCAAATTTCTAAGCCATGTTGTTGTAATGCATTGTGAGGTAGGTCATAGTATGTCGGTAATATATTCAAATAATGGATTTTCATCAGGCCACATCAAGGGTGTACCTGTACTAGAAAAGTTCTGGTAAAACATAGAATTAACAACAATGTTGCCATCAAAGGATGGTGTATGAGCATTTCTGATACTGGCTGTCAAGATTAGTTACAAGCAAAATACATGTGACTGTGCAGTAAATAACTTCTTAAGTGAACGCTGGGGCCCCATAGGACCGTGCAATGAGTAACCTATGCTTGACAAACTGACACCCAACGTGAGTACCATTACTCACAGCAGGACACACAAATATTCTCCTTGTTTTGGCTGATTAAAAACACAGGACCTGCTCTCAGGAAGATGGACGAGTTCGTGAGCGGTGAAAACCCGTACCAGTTGGCATAACGTTGAGGGATAATTTCAGCTGATAAAGTTTGGTAACTTACTGCTACAAACTACTGTTATGGGAGAATGCTACATGATAATCATTTCGTACATGTTACATCCGTTCTTATCTGGCATTCATTCTGACCGGTTCCGCTTCTTTGAACAGGATAGTGTGTCACCACACAAGTCAGGAGCCATCTGAGTTTGACTGATGCCATGGCCTCCAGGATTACATTGTTGATATATGTAACATCTGGGATGCCCTCAAAGCAATGTTAAAAACATAGATCTATCAGCTCGCAATAACACAGGATTGTGGACCGTTGTTGGTGAGACTTTGGTTCATTCTCTAGAGACTACTTCAGAATGCCCGTGGCAGTCATGGGCCAGTATCAAATTTGGCAAATTTTACTATCTAGAGGCCACTTTCGAGGTATTTGACTGGCATACTAGGTGTTTATTTTTTGGCAGTTCAGTACACTCCAAGCCAAAGCATAAAAATCAATTAGCTTTTAACAAAAAAAAATGAAGCATTGCAAGACCATTTTGGTTTATTTTCAAAAGATGCCATACAATAAAACAGTGGCGTGTGGTGAACTGTTGCAGGGTAAGGTGGTGCTTACTAGATTCTGTACATTCTAGGTGCATGCAGCATGAACCAATAACCACCGCGGAGCCTAGGGAAGCTGAGTGTATTTCGACCACTTACTGCGAGCAGACAAGGGTCAATTATACACGTCCTGTGGCGCCATCTGCCAATCTACGTTTTTATGGTGGAAGTGCGAACTAGCGAGTGACAGGGTACAACACAGAGCTAACGCTTTCACTTGCAGCAGTTCACTACACGCCATTCCAATAAAATAATCATGTTTTTTGTATATTTTTCAGTGTATATAATGTTTTGATAAATTTTCAAAGCAGATGTGCCATTCTGTAATCATCATTCATATAATTGGAGAGGAGATACAAAAGTAAAAAATTAATTCCCTATATATCCCAAAGCAGATTATGTTATGACATATTCATTACGTACTGATGTATTTTGCCAAGATACATACTTTTCAATAATCATTGTTGGTATGTTTTGCAAATGATGTAGCCTACTAATATCCGAAATAGTCATTTTCTCTGCGATTCTCAAAAGAGGTTTGCTTTGGGATTATCAGTTTTTAGTAAATTTTGCGACCTATTTATGCCATAGAATAATTTCTTACGTATTTTACAAATAAGTTGCGTGAGAATTAGGGTGGTAGGGTGGGGGAGGGCAGATCCTATTTTTTTGTGAAAGTTATATTGCGAAGTGATATGCGTTGGGTAGTTGAAGTAAGTATTCTGATTATTGTTACAATCTAGAGATAATTTTTATTTATAATATTCTCTATTTATTTTGCATGTTGTATTGCTCTGGTTTCTATTATTATAACTGTTTTTGTTAGTCTAAAGTTACTACATTGAGGTTTGGCATTGTTTCGAAAAGGTAAACGCCTAAATTCTCACCGTCTTAAATTAATATAATTTGACATGTAATATTCCGATGCACGTGCTGAGTGGTAAAAGAATAAATATGCGAATAAATATATAATGAACAAATTATGTTAGAAATAAAAGTTTTCAGTGCACGAAAGCAAAAATGTAAATAACAAATCATATACAGTTGGGAAGGAAAGCTATGCCATGAATGGTTTCACACATATTTTCAGAGGAATTAGAAAAGAAGCGAAAAGGGCGCAAATAAAAATGAATCAAAGAGACATTTCCATGATTTTAAGCTCCCATATAAAAACGAGCCAGGCATCCATTAACAACATCGGTGAGGCAGAACATCGTGGTCAGAAAGTAACGTCTTCCAATACAGAGATTATCTTTGAAGCAACTAGTTTTAAAAACCTACACGCAAGGTGTAGTTGAATAACTCCGGAAGACTGTTGCTAAGATGGTACAGTAAATGGGGAAACTATATGTACCAGATATCACATGATCATTGCGACAACCTTCTAGGGGAGATAGGTAATGTAACGAGGAACAACTTTTGCTTGAGAACGGATGTCCGGAGACGCTCAGTTTAGACGTTAGATGTCTTTGTACAACACGTTATGAAGCCTGGTAGTTTGGCATTTAGCATTACAAACAAAAGGCACCAGTTGCCTACCTCCCACGAAACAGTGGTATTTAATGTAGTACTGTAGGGGTGGTGGTAATAATAAGTAGGTAGACGTTTGTAGGTTACAGAACTTTATTAACTGCCTGTTACACATTTCAATTCGTTAACCTAAATCAGATGCTCGAAATGGTGGCCTTTGCTTGATTGCAGACGTTTCGCAATGCCGATGCATTGTCAGGCAGACCCTATCGAAGATGCCAGGAGCGGTTTGAACCGCATTGCTTGCCACCTGTATTCATTCTATGAGAACTTCGCAAATCTCCACACACAAAGTATACACACAACTCTTGATTTGGCCCCACAGAAAGAAATCGACTGGCGTGAGTTCAGGTGACCGTGATGGCCAAGACACAGAGCCGCATCTCCCAATCCACTTAACACCAATCGTGTCGGTGAGGTGTTGACGAACACGACGGCTGAAATTAGGAGCGCACCATCATGTCGAAACCACATGTTCACTCGTACGTTTATCTGCGCATATAGCAGCTGGGGTAGCTAGTTTGCGAGAAAGTTGTGATACGTCTGGCCGTCTAAACGGGCTGGAAGAATAAAGGGTCCAGTAACTTGTTCATGCATTACGCCAGCCCACACGTTCCCCGCAAACAGCTGTTAGTGACGTGTCTCCACCACTGCACGTGGATTTCCCGATGCAATGTAGGTAATATACCGAAAACACGTTTTGTAGCTCTTCATATTCTTAAGGGTTTGAGTTTCTAAAAATGCGAAAATTCTTTTTTAGTATTTAACTAGCCAACTTATGGAATCAAAGAGCATGACGTTAGTCTTTCAACGAGCTATTGAAGGACATACTTTTTAACACTTTTCAGCTTATTAGAGGTGGAATTTTGAAAAATGCTTAAATTAAATGTGTTATATTTAAGTTGCCAAACGTTTGAAGATAAGGATATAACTATATCTTATTGGATTAATTAGCTATTGATAAGACATCGAAAACACGTTTTACCCTTTCTAATCCCCTTAGGGGTTGAATTTCAAAAAATTCTTAAGTTTGTTTATGTTATTATATAGGTTACTTTTTTAATATAAGGGAATAACAATATCCCATAGGGTTAGTGAGCTATTTACGAATCCTCTAAAATATATTTACTCATTTTCATTCCCCTTAGAGGTTGAATTTCACATAATCTTAAAATAAATATTTATGCATTAATATAAGTAGCCTTGTAAAGCAAAGTGCATAACGATATCTCATCAGGCTAATGAGCTGAGTCCTCGAAAACACATTTTACACCTTTTCATCACGTTAGATTGTTTTTAGGCATTTATATAAGTAGCATTTTAAGGCAAAGAGAAAAACGATGTCTTAGCATGTTAATGGGATATTGAGGAGTCCTTGAAAATGTTTTTTACATCTTCCCATCCCCTAAAGAGGCGAATTTAAAAAATCGTGAAATATGTTATAGGAATATATATATATAGTCTCTTAAAGCAAAGATCATAACTCTAATTCATCGGGTTAGAAGTCCTCGGTAACAAATTTTTCCACTTTTCAACCTCTTAAGGTTTGAATTTCAACAATTTATAAAATTAGTTTTTAAACATTTATATAAGTTGATATTTAAATTAAAGAGTATGACGGTATCTCATCGGGTTAGTATGCTATTAATTTGGGGGGGGGTCCCTTTAAAACACTTTTAACCTCTTTTCGTACTGTTAGGGGTTAAATCGTAAAATCGTAAAATATATTTTTATGTATTCATAAATGCAACCTTATGAAGCAAAGAGTCTAACTATATTTTGTCGGGTTAATGAGCGATTGAGGAGTCCTCGTAAACACATTGTACCACTTTTCGCCCTTTTAGTGGTCGAATTTCGAAGAATTGTTTCTTGGTGGGTACCTGCACGCTAAGGAGAAGCCATCCATTGTCATGTGTTTGCATTCGGCTGTTTCAACTGTGCGTTGATAAGTGAGTCAGTCTGTCGGGAACATCATTTTATACATAGAAAATTTAAGCACGCAACTGGATCCAAGCCAGGAGAGTACAAAATGTAATTCTGGTGTGGGAGTTTTAATAAGATAAACATTAGTACATGAGGAAAAAGTATTTGTGTTCTGCAAGGAGAGAAATTACAGCATAAAGGGAAATTGAAATAATAGGATTTCTATTTTAAATATATTGGTTATAAATTGGTGTAGGAAAGCCACTAAATTAAAACTAATTTATAAGTTCATAATTTTCTTTATTTTTAACTTCTTTAAACAAAAATTTTTGGAATGTAATTTAACAAAGTGTCATTCCAAGAATGTACATGTTTTCATATATCACAAACAAAAAGAAAAATATACACTATACACTATACATACGAATACTGATTTTTAATGTTTTCACAAAAAAAACACTTTTGTTTAAGAGTATCTTCATGTTTGGGTATGAAATACTACTTCTCTTTATAACAGAACTACAAAATGGATATAACTACATTCTGTCTACTAACACAATGAAATAAGATGATACAAATACCATTCTCGTTGTACAAGCGTTCTGTGGAAGGTTTAGGTTGTTGTTCAAAACGGCTATCATAAACGTGATGGACGAGTGTTCCAGAACTTTACACTTTCACTGGCTAACATCCGTATCAGCACTTAGAAGAACTAAGAAAACGAAACTGATTTCAAAAGCGCTTTGTTTGGTTTGGGGGGAGGGGATCTCTTACGCGCCTATCAAGGGGCGACACGCAAGATGTATTTTTTAAATGTATTTAATGTTACCACGTCTCATTACTATCTGTATTATAATTATGACATTAGTTTCGAAGTATCAGTCTTTTAACAGCAAAAATGGGTACTTGGTTAAAATAAG
This sequence comes from Clitarchus hookeri, assembly GCA_002778355.1. Classification (NCBI taxonomy): domain Eukaryota; kingdom Metazoa; phylum Arthropoda; class Insecta; order Phasmatodea; family Phasmatidae; genus Clitarchus; species Clitarchus hookeri. The sequence continues at coordinate 37,380 of NQII01000972.1, read as the reverse complement.
TTTTTTTTTTTTCAATTAAATACTTTTTTTTTTTCAAATTCAAAATGTACTAATTCTTAAACGCGATACGAAATGGTTTTTTTTTTATTGGTCGGATGTGTGACGTAAGTAAAGTACGAGCGTGGCGTTGGACGACTCGTGTCGGCTCGAGTGACGTTCATGTAGCCTGAGGGCGGATGTCGGAGGCAGAGGGTTTACCGCCCCCAGCCGCCGCCGTA
>NQII01000972.1:0-37124 GCA_002778355.1 Clitarchus hookeri | reverse complement strand
CCGCCGCCGTAGCCGCCGCCGCCGTAGCCCCTCCTGCCGCCGCCGTACCCCCTGCCACCCCACTGCGCCGCGCACAGCCCCATCACCGCCAGCAGCACCAGGCACACCAACTGTAACACAACAACTATTGTCAGCGCACCGAGTAGCAAGCTGGCTTGGCTGCTCTTCAAGAGGGCGGATAGAGGAATAATTGTGGTGTTACCAACTTTTGAGTAATAAAATGTAGTCAGCTTTTAAGGGGGCTACCAACCAAGCCTGCAGCCAAGCAATTCAAATGGGGAATCAATTTTAAAGAAATACCTTCCCTATGTATTCATTTCAAAGATTAACGTTGCGAACAAAGACATAACTGACACATCTTTCTTAAAGAATTCAGCCAATTTTTATGTCTTATATTGTTTCCAAAATAAAGCATTAAAAATTACATTTTTACAAAAAATTATGAATTAATAAAATATTTTGGAAATGTTTTAACGTCGCAGTATTCTCTGAAAAAATAACAGTGAATACATTTTTTTAAACACTTATCTTTAAAATTGATGCATTGAGAAGGAATTTATTTAACACTTGTTCCCCACTTAAACTCCATGGTAACATTCTTGGTAGATAGAGCACTTAATTATAGAAATGTCTTCTTCGACAAGGCATACTATATGATGATTTAATAACTGTCATACATATGAAGTACCTTTATTTGTTTACCATGTGGAAAAAATCGGAATTATTCATTGATTACTTTCTGAGAACGATTGCAAAAGCGATAGCAGTGCAAGAAGTCGTAAAACAATTGTCACATAAGTACAATTTAATTGTGTTCTATGACCTTACAAAGTCAGATTTCCCAAAATTAATCTAAAACGTAAGTAGTTGCACAAATTGTATAAATCCAAGATGGTGTCCAACAGCGAGGTAATGATCGCCAGTGAAGGTGCAATGAGGTGGATACGGAACACAGGCAGAATGCAAGGGGGAAGAAACGGGAATGCCCTTAGAAAACCAGTCAGCAAATGGGAATGACTGTCACGTTTCCCACGTGTGAAAATAGCGGTGAACCCACTGGGATCCGAACCTGGTTCATCTTGGTTGGAAGCAAGTAGTCTGACTACTCAACCACCGCAGCCCCTTTGAAACTATGAAGTAGTAAAGTTAGGCATATAAATGTGTATTATTTATTTATATTTTTTTTTGTAAAAGAGCGATTTTGCTGTAAAACCAAACGTAAACAAAAGTTGCGTCACTGTTTGAACATGTTAATTTTGACATTTAATGACATGAGCAGAAGAACAAAATCGGTCCACGACACATTTACTCGATGGTTATTATCCAAGAAACTACGAATATTAAGAACATCATGGCCACCAAGCCACCAAGCAACCAATAATAAAATAACGGCATGAAAATGATCAGAAATCAACAGAGCAGGAAGTGTGAAATTAATTACGGATTCCCAACCAAAAAACAAGCCGTAAACGATTATCTGGAGAAGAAATTAATTCGGATTGGCCACTTTTTTCAGAGAAAGCTGTTAAATATTACTGTAAGTGTCATAAGGGAAAATGTCTTAATTGTAACTTACTTCCACACTTGAAGAGTGAACGTTTTTATAACTCTAATTCAGTTTTTACTGCAGCGTCAGCTACCGAAACGGTTGAACACTAAGACTGGCAAAATGTTTGCTCGACATCTAACAACGTTTAAACCGCCGTGAATTCACAAAATATTTAACTTCATTGTGGGTCATAAGAAAAAAAATTCCCACTGAGAAACGGGGCGTATTCTCAAAATTAAATATTTCACTGGTGTTTATTGCGCTTCTGACTTCAAAATAAATATATTTCGTCTCCTGGAAGTTTCTTCTTATCATTAAGCACATTGCCACAAATTACTGTTTGCCATAGGGAATATATTACATTGATTTTCCTTCAGTTTACTCTCTGCTCATCACGGGCATAAAGAAACCGTAAAAACTATCGTAAAGCTTGCCGATATGGCTCACTGAGTAAAAGGCTGAAGCAGCTCACTAAACACTTTAGAGCTTCTAACCAGCCGGCGTGCGGTTTTCTCTGCGTTACGTCTTCCTTAAATAAACTTAAATAAACTAAATTTCTCAAATCTGCAATGCTGCATTGATGTGTTGGTTAATACAAATGAGCAAAATACTTTTCAAAAATAAAATTAGTTCATAAAAAATTGTAACGGCTTTATTTAATATCAATACACATGAAAACATTTTTAGGCCACTCTCGCTTACACGCGTACGAGGAATTGCTTTAAATTTAAATTGAAAGAATACTAATGTGTAATTTTTATTTATCGCACACAAAATAAATTTCCATTGGAATATTTGATTATAAAATTTGCATTTTATTGGCTTTTTAAATATCCATAATATCTTAACACTATCAAAGTTTACAATTCCATCAAACCAATTGTTATTTTTTATATTTGTATTTTTGTTATGCACAAACTTTAGTGCACTTTTATTAGTACGTGATGTTTGGACGTTTCCTGAGAATAAAACGAAAGAGCCGGCCGAAGCTTTAAATTTATACACAGAAGAGCAAAAAAAAACTGGTATAGGCGTGCGTATGTAAATAACAGAGGTATGGAACCAATCAGAGTAACACGATGTGGTCGGCAGCTAGATCGGTTACTGCTGCTACAATGGCAGGTTATCAAGATTTAAGTGAGTTTGAATGTGGTGTTATATTCGGCGCACGAGAGATGGGACATAGCATCTCCGAGGTAGCGATAACATTTGGATGTTCGCGTACGACCATTTCACGAGTGTACCGTGAATATCGGTAACCCAGTAAAACATCACATCTTCGACATCGCTGCGGCCGGAAAAAGAACGTGAAAGAACGGGACAAACGACGACTGACGAGAATCATTAAACGTCCAGACGTGCAACTCTTTCTCAAATTGGCGCAGATTGAATTTGGGGACTGCCCTGCAGGATTCATGGTGTGAATTGCCTCCTGCATACCTTCAGACATTAGTCGAGTCCATGTCACGTCGTCTTGCGGCACTTCTGTGTGCTCGCGGGGGCCCTACGCGATATTAGGCAGGTGTATCAGTTTTTTTGGCTCTTCAGTGTATTACAAGACCGAATATATTGTCTCGTATTTTAAATATTTGACATTCTATTTCAGTCACGGAAATATAACTGATATTGAACTCTCGGCATACTCTGTCCTCGGACTTGAATCGAACATGAGAGCCCGACGAAATATTGGAGGGAAGAGGATCCACTCGAGAAATATTTGTTTTTTATTTTAATTCGATAATTTTCAGTGAGTCGCAAACATTTATATCTGTCTTGACCTTTCATTCTCACTTCCATTTCAAGTTTCAGGCTTTGCAAACAACAAATGTTTTGATGCGTGCTTATCGTCGACACAACACTTGTTTCGTTGACACAGCCAATGATCTGTAGGCTTCGTTTTCGACCATTTTAACATGAACCAATCATACCGTAGACCAGTAGATTGAACTTCGCAGTGTGAAGCTTTGATAAGAACTGCCTGTGTGTTCTTTAACTGCACGATCGGGTAACCGAGTCTGATTTCAGCATAAACAAACCGGTTTTTATGTTAATGAGAGATGCTTAGAGATAAGTTGTCTTGGATTGATTCCTGCCCCCCCCCCCTTACCCCACTTACTATAGGTAATCCCAGCGTGCAGTCAAACTATATTCCTAAAGCTGGGCGTCCTTGGACTTCTGTGTTCAAGGTCAGGGATCTCGTCAACCAGCTCACGACTGAAGTAAGGTTACGTCAGGCAATTTGTCACTTCTTGGGTTAACCCTTTCAGGAATGGCGGTCTATACATTGCACGTTGCACAGGAAGTTTACTTAAATATGTGCACTCCACGCCGCAAAACATAGCATCCAGTGAGGCAAGTTACTACCTTGGGGAGACATCATTCGTTGCTTACAGTCTATTCGCTGTATCTTTACACTTTTTTAATCAAACCTTTGAAACATCATCTCGTGTAAAACGTCTCTGGCTGTTTCCGAAATATTTCATACAACAAAATCGTTTTATACATATGTTAACAGAAGATTATTTAATTTCTTATTAAATTGAAATTGTACTTATATTTTATTAAAAATAATAATATCTCACTTATAATTAAAATGATAAAAATAGAATGGAAACAAGTGTGTTGGTAATGCCTAGTAATAGACAGTTCTAAAGCAAAATATTATTAAACTGAGTTCCCAAAAGTACTGTGCGTTGTCCCTTTGGTATAGTTTTGTAGACTTGGCTAAGCTTTGTTTGCACGAGGCGGAGGAATATCCTGAAAGTAGAACTTCAGGGCTTCAGGAAAGTTTGAGGTAACCGTGAAGAGACGTGCACTATAAAAGTGGAATGGCTAAAACTGCAGCAAATCTATAGATTCAACTGCAGATCTATTGAATCTATAATCTGCTCCACGGGAATCAGTAGAATTCTGCTGACTGCTTAGTTGCTTGTGCTCGCTGATTAAACAGTAATTTCTAATGATTCTTAGTGAATTACACTAGCCTGGTGGGGTCGCTTTGGTATAGTGGTTAGACTTCTCACCTCCATTTTAACCATTTTCACACCTAAAAAATAATCCTTAGAGTAGAAATAAGAACTTGAAACTTGTCTTTCGGCACGAAACGTTTCTTAAACACATTTCTTGTGTAGACAATAAAACAAAATATGCAACCGTTTTTTAAGTCAAGTTTTCTACCAAACCTCTGCAACATACTCGATACGTCAGCCAGGCTGATCCCTTGACCACGAAGTTAAGAAGAGAAATTAATTCAAAGTCCAAGATTTAAACATGCTGCTTACAATGTATAAGATACAATACATAAAATTTGAGTTTAATAAAACCGAATCGGGTTCGATTCCCGGCGGGATCGCTCTCGGATTTTCGTATGTGGGGATCGGACGATGCCGCTGGTCGGTGGGTTTCCTCGGGAGTCTCCCGTTTCCCCCGCCCTTGTATCCCGGCGCTGCTCGATACTCATCTCACTTTGCCCTTCACTCACTCACTGGCCTGGCACCATCACCTCAGTGTAACCCACTGACTCGCCAATAGGTAACATATCATTAAATGAAGTTTCAGTAATAATAATATTGATTGAAATAAATTATTCAGATGTAGAGTGTATTTTGTACATTATGTTTATGCCTGTCTTCCCTCTACCAGCATAAATGTTGCATGAGGTGTGAAAGGGGCGGGACAGAATTCCATATTACGGTGTCGTTCATCGAGACCTTGTATCAAATCGGATAAATTTGAGATGGTATCCAAACCTCTGAAATGAATTCTGTCCTTTACTAATTTTAACGCAAACACTTCGTGATATGTCTGCAAATGTTTTAACTGCGCGCATTTAAATGTAGTTATGCGTATTAAAATATTACTAAAAGTGATCTGTTTGAATGAGCACCAGTCGAAATCAGCTAACTTTTGTTTAAAATATAATGTGGTAAGTCTACTTCTGTTTGTAGTTATTTCACAGTGACAATTATCAACAAATAAATGCCTGTTAATATAAAATGTTATCTGAGACGATATAGCAAAAACCGAAAATCTGACTTAAAAAACTTGTTTTTCTGTTTAAATGTTGACATAAATGTAGTCACAATACAAGCAAGTGATTTTTACTTATACAAGCTATAATAAAGATATCAAAAACAAGCACTAAAATGTTAGGTTTACCACAGCTACTGTATGTGCTTGGAATAAAATCAAACACAAATAACAAAGAAATATGAGAATCAGTTGTATTATATTAAATAAACGAGAGTGTGTAATTTGATATTGCAGTAAAGAAAATAATTGTATATATCATTTTTCTTCGCACGTTGGTTTAACATTAGACAGTGAAAAACTTAATATACATGAAAACAAAAGCTATAATGAAATGACATATATTATTTGTGGGTAACACATTTACTTTACGCACATTTACACATATATTATGATAAAACTCAAGTAATTTTAAATGCTGACTTTTGCATAAATAATTATCATGTCACCTTCGACGTAAAAAAAATGTATTTATGTAAGAAAAAGTGATTAGCATACGCGCAAGGCCGGATACAATTATCCACCACATCCTACGGAGCAAAGCTTGACTGCATACGTATTTAAACCTTGAAGTGTCCCCCTCCCTTTTGATAAGGAGAAACAGGTGTTTGAAAGCCTGAGCCAACTATTGCAGACACTTCCTTTCACTTTCAGAAGGGTCTACCACTCTTTCTTCAGAAGAAGAGAAAATCTCATGAGACAATTTTCAGTTTTATATTCTAGTGGTTTTCGCCAAATAACTGATTGTATCTTGTATTAACAGATTTTTATGGAATTTAGTATTACACATGTTTAATTTATTCCGTGGAAAGAAGTTTGCTGGAAATTATAAGTATTTTACCTACACTTTTAAGTGTGCTTTAATACCATACTACCTTGGAACAACACTTAATCCATATTACATTATAGCAGAATCATTCAGTAAATCGTAATGTTATTCATAAAAATTAATATTTAGGCGTCTAAAGGTTTTTCGCTCTGGTATTATGATACTGGCTATAGTTGATTTAAAAATCTAACTTCCGCTTCATTTAAATAATAATTCACAAACTTTGCAGAGTTTAAATGTGTATGTCTTGTGTTGTATAACATTTTCTGTAAACACATTTTAGTGACGTCTACCATTTACCATATTATATAAATAAAAATTTTTCAAACCGTTTATAATACAAGCTTTATTATGATTTCCGTGTCAACACTTCGATTAATGATTTAAAGTAGTTTTTTCTATTTATACGATTAGAATAAAGACGTAAATATATTACTTGGCTCCGAAAAATTGCACAAACACGAAAACGCAAGTCAAGTGTTTATTTCCAAACTGTAGCGAATTTATTTTAAAATAGTTAAAAATAGAAACTTCTAATTTTAAAGGAACTGTTGCCTTTAATTACAATCTCGCTTCTGAATTTTACAACTGATTTAGGAATTTTTGTATTTAAGTAATTGTACACTACCAATTTCCTTTTAAAAATGTTTTTTTTTTGTGTTACATAGTTATAATGACTAATGATGTTCATTTATTTGAACGAAGCCAGTTCTTGACTTTCAAAAATCCCTTCAAATAATACTTTTATATGAAATATATGAATATGCAAGATGAAGGAGAATTTTAACAAAAGAAATCAATCGTACCAGAAATGAGACTACATTCGGTCTATAAATGAAGTCCGGTAAGGATCAATTCATTGTGATAGTAGGACAACTTGATAATAAAAAAAAATTATTTCCTATTTTATTGTGAGAGGTACTTTCATATTTCTCCAATATCATTTATCTAGCTTACAAGCAATGTCTCCGTAAAACTAGAAGCTAGAACTCAACAAAAGGCTGTTGTTCGCAAGCAAAGAACCTTATTTTTCCAATAATATCTTCAAAACGTTTTAGAAATCTTGGCAACTCCAATGTAAACAATACTAAATGTTCATCTTAATTTAAAGCCCACTAAAATAACTTTCGTCTTCGCCAAAATTTTGTTCTGGTATCGCGGCTAATGGGTACGCTATAACTTTCCAGGTTCGTACGAATAAGTAGAACAAGTGTGTTACGGATATTTCTGCTCAAAAAAGACAAGTACCATTCCATTTCTCAAATAGTTTATGTGATATTAATTTCAGCACGAGTGGCAAATATGTAATCAGCACACTTTATTTTATAAATACAACGTTTATAAACTTGACTCTCTATAACGTTGTCACCTACGCATATGTGCATATCGCATGATTTATTTTTTAAATGTCTATGATATTTTTCTTTGTGTAGCAAGGTCAAACATTGGTAGAAATGGAAATTATTTCTTATTGCTTCAATATGTAAAACGAAAGTAAATATTTTTTCAAATAATATGTGATATTAATAGCGCGTGAGTTATTTGAACTGTCAGAAATAAAAATATTTTGAAAGCGGAATGTGTGTTTGTGAACGACAGGTTTTTGTTGCGTTAGAGCAATTATGTTTATGAAACCATTGCTGACAAGCTAGATGAAACCGGGTTGGGGATTATTAAAGCAAGATTTGAAATAGATTTATTAATTTTCCAAGTTTGAGATTTGTCTCCCATAAGGTAACTGATAAGTTTCTTTCGCGAGACTCTCTGCGTAGTAAATTAAGTATACTCAGTGTTATTTCCCTACGAATTCAGAGTGTACTTGCTCGGTACTCATTCTGAAGATAAGTGTCTTGGGCAATAACAAAAGGTAGTATATTTTTTTCCTTGAGATATGTATGCGCTTTATACGATTTTGTTATTACACAAATCAGAAACCTTCTGATAACTTTACTGAATGTTACTCCTTCAAACTGTTAAAGTGTATTTTATTTTTGGTACTATATTTAAGTAAACCCTTGTGGTCTGACAATGCAATTACGAAAGTATTAAAAACATTTAATTTTATGTAACGGCTATAATGTAACAACTCCACAAACGATAAATGTCATCTTGACGAGCGGCTAGTTGTTTTATGAGAGGACTCACCAGGAGCTTGCAATTCATGACGACGTGGCGGCTAGCTGCTGAAGATCGTGGACTCGGACAACTCTGGGTATATGAGATGTTCTCTGCCATTGTAAGCCTGGGCGCGGTCTTATATACGCGTGCGAGGGCATCCCGTGTCGCATCCTTCAGGGCCGTGACGTTGCATCCGTTCGTGAACCGGTTCCCATTCGTGGGTGGGATTACTCACTCGGAGGCGGTCGTACCCTTCAACATTGACGAGGAAAGAAGCAGGCGTAAGCACAGTCCCTGCGTGGAGGTCGCCCGCCTGCAGCCGATAGCTCATGCAGCACGCCTCCTGCTCCGCCTGTTTTCCTTATCTCAGTCGACCACGTGAACACACCGACAACAAAAAAAGAGTCAGTCGAGAAGAGGCAGCAGAGAATAGTTGTGTAATTAGGTTTTAGGGAAGCAGCAGCCAAACTTCTGCACCAGCACCAGAACGTTCTGTTGGTTAATTGCAGCTCCAGCCGTAGCGGGGACGATCCGATCATTTCTGAAAGCGTTCTGTTGAAGGAACTCTCTGTTATGTAGCAGGGACACGGCGCTCTGCTGTGTGAACTATATGCACAGTTGGACGTATTCACGTATACCTCTGGTTGGAGTTACTGTCTCGGTTGACAACATCTAGGTGCTACCGTCAATCCATATGTTTGCTGTGCCCATATTAACAGTCTAGATGAGTCACGGCTACAGGTCCAGCTTTGGGATCACGCACAGGACCAGATATCTCGTACTGGTGTCTTTATTTCACTTGAGTGTCAACCGCAGCGTGTCCTTCAGGACTCTTCTGACACTTGAGAAGAGGAATTCCTTGAGGCCAGGCCAATACGCGAAAGGCAAGTCGCTGACTTTCTTGGCGACTGCCATACTCTAACGTGAAACAGTAAGGTGCCTTAATAACCTTTATAAAAGCAGGGTTTTCATCTAAATGGACTATTATTGAAGAAGGGGCCGCAACTAGATGGGTGCGTACCCATGAGTGGTTAGATCACTGTACCTCTACGGAACGGTACAGGATATAATGTTACGAGATTGCTTATTTCCCAACCCCGCCAGAGCATATATGAGAAACCTGAGGACACTTGGGATCCTGTGCAAGGTAAGTGACTGTATGTTCCTTCACCTCATATCTCTCACTCGCCACAATCATGTCCTGAAAGTGTTTTTTAGCGAATGTATTTCATGGCTAAAAATGTTTCAGAAAATTGCTTTTTATATTTACGCATAATATTGATTTCCCTGATTATATTATTTATGTTCTTTTCGAAAGGTATTCTAATGAGAACACGCTGTAATGAATTACCTTTTATGCCAATTTATACCTGAAAGCGGTTATGGACGTAGCTAAATAATGAGTTATGATTAGGTAGAGCACAGCAGTATAAAATAGAGCTTATTGAACATAAGGATTATACAATAACTATTTTCATGACTGTTGATTGGGGGAGGCTTAAATGGAACACCAAGATACTTATTAATTGTATTAAGTATTGTTACCTAACGCCATTACTATTACAATCTAATTGGAAAGTCCCCCCCTTGTTCATGTTGCCAGAGGCTGATTCTAGGAGGCGGTTAACGACGGCTGGACACACCCATCTTCAGTTGTCTTCTCGTTCCAGTCAGCCGCCGAACAAAAGACATCGCTCCCAGTGTTACGTTGGCCTATATCGGGCGCGTTGTTTAATATTTTCGATCCCGTTTACTGGCCGGTGGAGAGGGTTTCTGTAACGGTCTTTCGCAAGGTGTTATTGCAATCACGCTCGTCCCCTGGTTCAATGTTTGAAGGTGTGATCAGGCAGGCCGTTCATCTAATACCCGGTCATTTCATAACATCACTATTGCGTCTATTTATTTTGGTGCTTGTGTTTGTGTCTGTGTGTAAACGTTTTTCTCCAGTTTGGTCACATTTACTTCTAGATTCAGTCTGATTAATTATTTTGAAAGTTAAACCAATATTAGTACATTTTTATTCAAAAGTCTTGTTTGACAAATAAAACGGCTAAGCAAATAATTCACATGAATTCTGTAAATAGTGTTTCGGTACGATCAAATTTATACTGTAGTAAAAATTTCAGTTTACCAATTATTTTAGGAGTTATAATAAATTGTTACTGATAAATAATTGTAGTAAAAAATAACTGCGATGGTCGTAAATTATTTTATTGTTTAATATTTAACAAATTAACCCCACATATGCATTAAAACAAATTTCTATCATTTTTTGACAAACGGTATCATTTTATTTACATTCTTAATAATTACATCGTTCGTTACAAATTTTGGAAATGTGTTTCATTAAAATAAATACACTGGACAAAAGTCTAGAATTTTAAACTACTGCATCATTTTCCGGGGGGAAATAATTGACGTTCGCAATTTGATCAAAACCTCCTCCGGCTTAGCTGGGTGCTGAGGAGCCATCGTCCGTATGGCAGCACCCTGATGCAACTAGGAGGCCGGAGGTACGACCAGTCCCCGACACTCGACTCGGTAATTACTGAACAGCGAGTCACTTCCTAGATGGCTCGGAGCCCGTTCTCATCGCGAGGTCCTGCCTTCTGTATCCTCCGTGCATGACTGCGCCAAGCAAGACGTGGAGTGGGGGTGAAGAGGTTTGAGCGGCTCTTAACATCGTGGTCATGAGAGCCGATGAGGATGAAGCAGCGCTCGAATATAAGGGTGGGCGAAACGGGAGATCCCCGAGAAATCCCGCTGGCCATCTGCATCGTCCGGCACGATTCCCACATGCGAAAATCTGTGAGTGACCCCACCGGGAATCGAAGTCAGTTCGCCTTGGTGGGAGGCGAGTAGTCTAACCACTACACAATCGTGGCCCCCACGCAATACGTAGACTCTCGCTTTTTTCACCACGGCTTAATAAGGCGTAGCACTTAAATGAACGTAGAACACGTTAAGGAGCCTTCGGCCTTCCTATTTGTCATACGTATCTCATTGTAAGCTGTTGTGTCTATTATAATTATAAATATTATAATTTAATATAAATATTTTTTCAGAACAGAAATGAAAGTCGATGATTTGTTGTTAATTTATAAATTTGGTTATTTAAACATAAATGTCGTTGAAAATTGCCTAAGTCAGCAGAAATCGATGAAAGTATCCCTCTGTTTACTATATTTCTTCTTCTATTAAACAGTGTTTTAATCTATAGCGACAATACTGTATCTTTTCTGAAGATATTGCTATATTAAAAACCTATACCCACCGCTCAAAATTCTTTGGAAACAGAACACGTGCGAAACTTGTTTATTGCTATTTACTCTTGCCGACGCAATGGTTCCTTAGGGCCGGACTTGACCTTGAAGCGTTTGAAAATCCTTACTAGTGAAGCCCCTTGACTTACATTTATAGTTTTCTAGGAACCAAAACAAAATAATAAAGTAAGAGCAATCATAAATAGCAGTTACTCCCTACTTAGTGAGCAAATATGTTATCAGAATTATACATTCCCTTTACGCAATATCTCACGCCGCAGCGAAACGTGCAACCTTACGCAGTAAAAAATAGCTCTACAGTATCAAGTCATGCTGGCCAAACACTGCTCACAAAATTTGTTTAAATTATTATCTATTATTGCCGTTACTTAGTGTTTAGATATTTCCATCCATAAACATGTATATTTTTATCAGCATGTTTGGTGTTTTATTATGTACCACACCATCTTAATTTACTGGCGGTTTGAGTTTGGTACACGGAGGTTTTAAAATTTTGCTATATAAATTAAATTGTTTAGAATATTTGGCAACACTAGCACTTCTATTAAGTCATTGTGCTGATTACGCACAGTAGATGGCAAAACAATTAGACCAGTTCCTTCAATCGTCTCTTTTGAGTTACTACCATGTAGAATTTTGAATTCTTGTAACATATAGGCCACTGGTTCAATTCAGCCATTTATCGGCATTTTGTAGAGAAGTGGTGATTGTGCGAATGCTTTGTCCGCGGCCTATATAACAAATCTGTACAAATTTATTGATCAAATTAATTGATCCTGGTGCGAAAGACGTTTCTGCATATGCTACCGAGCACCATACTTGGGGACATAAGGTAGAAGGCTAGCTAGTTACGTAAAACACTTGTTGTATTTTAAGTTACGTAATTAGCGGTTAATAGTGCCAGAGTAGTAGTCGGACTCACGTTCAGATACAGGGAAAGGCTGCCAACTTCGGGGAAAACAAATTGGCTGCAGACTGGGTCAGGGTCCGAGTGGACAGAAGGCCGTGTTAAGAAACACGCGTGTCTTCCCCGGACACCAGGAGGGCACGCGGGGATGGTGGAGCTGCGGTAGAGCGCGGCTGAAAGAACCACAGTACCTCAGCAAACCTCGAAGCCGCGGCATCGCCCGCCACGTATACTCTACGTATACCCTCCGAGAAACTCCTGGCCCGCCGGTGCCTGCTAACTAGTCGGGAACACAGGCGATGTGAAACTGATTACTGACAGTTAAGAGTACATAGATCGGCCCGGGATTATTATTATTATTATTATTCGTTGAAGAGACAGCGATACGAGCAACAATGACATGAGTACCCAGTTCCCGTTGCTCACACGCGCAAGGCGCTGGACCGGCGTGTAGAATCCCCATAGTTACGCTTTCCTGTAGAAGTTAGATCTGTAGCCGTGGGATTTTATTACACGCAATAGAAACTGCAGAGGCAAGCTCTAAAGGTGTGATTTTTTCCACCAGTTTCCACAATTTTTTGTATACGGTTAATACGATAAAAACCAAACTGTGCGGGCTTAGATAATTGGTTTCTTATCTTTTCTGGCAAAAATTCATTGGCCCAGGGTATTTACTCGCTGAGATAAACGTCAACTCCTGAACAACGAGTCTACAGAAAATATGTCCGGACAACTTACTCTTAAAGATTTTCTAGAATCAAGTTTTATTTCTAGATTTTGAAGATGTTTTATGGTTTCATGGCACAAAATCAATGACAATTCAACAAAATACCTAATCATTTGAGTAATAACATTCATCATGATTTTTTTTCAAAGTAAATATAATAATGTTAACTTAAAATCCCAATTCGTATAAATGTGAAATAGTTTTTAACACAAAGTTGCGTTTTGGCTAAAGTTTTTACTAAAGTCACGTGAAAGTCGGGTTGCAATTTATTTCGAAATGCGGCGTTTGGTTGACTTGCGGTAAGGTTTAAACTTGTAGCTAGTTTGACTTTAAAATTTATCTCAAAAGTTAAAATCGAAATACAGGTGAAAAAGATAACAAATTCCCCCGAAATATTCTTCATACCTTTCCAATAATTACAGCAATTATTTTGAACTTTAACGTAGCGTATTAATTTTGTTCAATTTTTATATATTTTTTCGACAGAAATGCTATCTCCTAAACGATAGTTTCATTTATGCTACACAAATCCCCAAGTTTCACAAAATATTAACCTGACGTGAAGTGTTTTTTTTTTTGCATCGTGCTTCTACAGCGCTAAAATGATTAAACAAACTTTTAAGTGGCGAAATTCTGTGGCTTTATTCATCACCACCATCCCCTCTAGTTGAGCGCGTATTAATTTGGCAAGTTTTAAGTTACAGCAATCCAGGAACGAACCAACTTTTCCATTACATTTATTAGTCGTCTATTGAATGTGTTATTTTCATCGATACATTTTAAAAGAATGTGTTCTTCTATCTTGGGTTTTAATGCTCGAATACAATTCTTTACATAAAATTTTAATTAACTGTATTGAATTTTTAGCTTAAGGATTTTCCTTATATAATCAAACTTTGCTCTCGGCAAATAAACCTGTCACGTGATTGTGTGATTGCTCTTCTCAGCAACCGTAATAATAAAATTCCAGTTTCTAATTTAATAACTCCCTAAACAGTTAAAATTAAATATTAGCAAATTGTTTCCTAAATAGTGGGCAAGATTCAATTTTAAGATTTACTTTATGTACAGGCAACTGTGGTTCTGTATGACAGTTCAGTTGTTTTAAGACAAAAAAGAAACTGATAATGGATTTAATTAGTAGCACAAAGTTCTGACCTTGAAATTTCTTGAGAGTTATTGCCCTTGCTATTTCATAACATGAATCACTCGGTAAACGTCACTTGGAAGTAATTAGATGCTACGCTTTTCCAAGTATTAGGGACAACATTTTTGCTTTTTTTTTTCATTTTCTTACAAGGCAATTTTTATTCCGAAATATTTACACCATTAAAAATATCCCGTGGCATTTTCAAATGCTCTAGGAGGCGTGTATTTACATAGCTCGCACTACGAATGTCTTGGCGTTGATTAATAATGCATGTAACAACGTTGTTATGACTGAGAAGTGCGCGCAGTACGCAGGTTATTCTGAACTCACTGGTAGAAGTACTTTGCTGCTTCGTTCGTAGTATTCCGGGGGCAGTTAAACTGAACACACAGACACTTGCATAGTTGGTATTGTATTTGGACAAGCACCAGAGCAATCGCCCTTTCACAATCTTCATGTTTAAGTGAAGAGCTGGAGAGAAGTCGGTATCCTACAACGTGACGATTGCATTCTTGTATGGTGTATTGCCACATTGCCTAACTATGCTTAAGAGTATAAATTACAAGCAATACCTACGATAACACCAAAAAGTCACAGTTACATAAAATTTAATTCTCTAAAACAAACAATGTTTTGTTTATTGCTTTGTTTATTGTTTTGTAAGATTTTTTGAACCGCAAAATTAGTCATTAGTGGATATGATATTGCAGTTATTGGTTACATATGACATTAAGTGGTAGCGCAACAAGAGCAGAGAAGTTAAAAAAAAAACTATTAATTTTGTATGTTTCTTGCATTCATTACATTTTGCCATGACCTGACAAAAAAAAATAACCATTATTTCAAAAAGCTTTTGATACTGCTGAAAATATTGCCCGAATTTATATTCATTCTATGTATATGTTGATGGTACGATCAGAAGTTCCTCTCTTAATTTGTAACCTACAGGTCCAGATTTTGTATCTTTAAAACTCATTTAAACTAATGCGATTATCATCTACTGGTTCGACAACTTCCAATAACAAAAGCAATGTAACCTCGTCGTCCATTTCAGCAAACTCGGCACGGGGCTTAAATCAGCGCACTGGTTTTCGGAAGACGACCAAGCGTCCGTCGAGCGCCGTTGCGCGCTTTCTTTGGGAACCGAGGCCTTGTGCGGAACATCCATGGATGTTCGTGACCAGCCAGAGGTAATATGCATCTGTGCCTCTCAAATGTCCAAACTATTAAGTTTCCAAGGTGAAGAGATCTTTCCATGTGCGTTCTATTCTTCGCCCTACCTCTCCCCCTCCCAAAAAAAAACGCCCCCTCCCTCTTTTTCTGTTTTTTTTCTTTTCGCCTACACGCAACCTTGACTTGGGCTGGATGCGAAACAAACAAAACCGCGTTGAAATTCAACAACACAGTAGCAGTGCTATAGTCTGGTCGCAGTTTCTTCGCACTTTTTGGATCAAAACTTTAAAAAATCGCGCCATGTATGACGCTCTGCTTCGTTATTTCCTCAATTTGTCACAAGCGTTTTATACTTGTGTTAACATAAAACTACCCTGTTTTTGTTTAAATTGAACACTCGCTTATATTTATCTATAAATTACAATATTTAATTTGTAATTAATTTGTAATGAAAGCAGGTGTGTTGGCAATATCTTGTAATAAATAGTATTTATGCAAAACATTAATACACTGAGTACGCACGAATGCGGTGCGCTGTCCCTTTGGTGTATTTTTCTAGACTCGGTCAAAATTTGTTTACATGAGGCGGAGGAATATCCTTGAAGTAGAACCCCTAGAAGGGCTGCAGAAAAGGTCTAAATCATAGAGAATGGACTATAGGAGTAGTTTTACTCGTGTGAGTGAAGCTCTCTCCAGATGGCACGCCTCGCACGATGCCTCGCATGCATACTGTCCACATACCAGCGCCAGCTCTTTGTCCCTGCGCAGCGTGATAATATGTGGCGAGCAGTGACAAAGAGCTGGTGAGCGGACTGTAGGCCGTAGGAGTATATGGTAGGGTGCGCATGCTAGTTGCGCAGGGGCCACTTTTCATTGTTCCACAATTGGCCCTCTTTTCTGCCATAGCACTGCAAAATTTAAGATATTTTATACAATTTTCAAAAACTATTTTTAATTCAATTATAATTTTTTAAGATAGTTGAAGTAATCCGTAATTAGACAAGAAGTTACGGAAATAACTAATGAGCCTACTTTCTTCTACATTAGTTCTGTACCGTTTTGAAATACGTCACGACTATTTTACTGTTGCTTCAATAATAGTGTACTACTTTTTAAAGTTTTTGGGAACTTCATTTTCAGTATTTTGTTAAGTAAAAACTATTCTGAGTAATATGTAATTGACTTATTACTTTGGTATATAATGAAAGTTGTAATTAATTATTTTGTTATCAATTTGAGAATCTACAATTTATTTAATAATGTATATTAGTCCGGTGTTATGATATAACTCTTCATGGTAAATATTTTATTTATTTATTTATCGAAGCTTATGTAATATGTTATTTATATATTTCATTTTATTTAATCGTTTTTTTATTTATATTTTACCATTTACGTATTTTTCTCGTAACTTTGAGTTCAATTCGTTTTTTATCTGTACTTTGAAAGCTACGTTCTGTATCCCGTGTCGCCTGCAGACCCGTGTTTCAAGAGAGATTGTTTCTCTACAAACTGGAAATGCACTGCTGCGTTGAAAATTCTTTCTGTCGCCGTCTGAGGCTACCCCTTCCACTCACTTCCCTGCAGCTGCGTTCTTGCACATCGTCTCGGCGTATCCCTGCCGCTTGACGCGTGATTTTAAGAGAAAAAAAAATGCCTCTGTTTACGTGTTATGCTTCCCCACTTGTGTGCGCTTGAGCGCAATTCGCCTCTTCTGGACAGACTGCAAGGTGTATAGGCTACATGTTAGTATTTTCGTTGCTCTTTTGTTCGACGTTACTACGTGCTTCACAGCTTTGATTCTGGTACTCCTGATTCGGCAGGGAACCAAGATGGCGCGTGGCCGCTGTGTTCCCGTCTGTGCGTTCTTTGGGATTTAGTTCCTATGTTAACCGGTAGTCTTACGATAATGTAGTCCTTACTATAATGCCGTAGTTAGGTTGCGCATTTGGATTTATTTCGAAATTTTGGTTATGCTGACTACATGACTTTCTCCGTTTGTCTTTCTCCCTCGTTGGTGAGTAAATATTTCAAATAAATACTTTCTCTCATTTTCTGAAATTGCTTAGTAATTTAACTGATTCTTTTTTGCGCTCTCTATTGTAGAAAGCGTTCAAGTAATCCAAGTTATTCACTTAATCCTGGTCACCGTAAGTTTGCGGCGAAGTCCTGCCTTAACCTCGCAACTACAAGTCACGACTGAACGCCATGGCTGTTGAGCTTTTCGTCTGCTATCAGAGCCAGTCCTTGTCTCCGGAGGCAGTTGTGTTTACGTGCAAGTGTTTGCTGGACCCAAGCTAAGTGGATAGTATTTTTTTATAAACTATCTTCACGCACGTGTGACTGAACGATTTTCGACGGTTTTCTTATTTTCAAATAAAGTGGTTTTTAATATCTTTTATTTTTAAATGTTATATTAATTAGCATCTGTAGATGTTTGGGATGCATACGAGGGTCCATAAACTTCGTTTTACTTGATAATCATTTGAAGTTTCCATAAATTTATGTTTCTGCACTTTGTTTGTTGTATATCTACTTTTTTGGACATCTGATAGAATGTCTTTCTAAAGACTCTTCATGATAAAATGAGCACTTTTGAAATCAACCTTAGAAAAAGTCATTGCTCCTATCTGCACATATTTCAACGTGTGCACTGTGTGACATGCGGACTGTAAAGTTGGTAACGATGGATGAAAAGTAGTTCCATACCTTAATGACGAATAAAAAGAGTTTGGTAGCCATTTGTGATAATTTAAATTATTTCTTTCGCTTTCTGTTTTTTAATGCTTCAAAGTGTATAAATGAGCAGATTTGTGAAACATTTACTTTTCCAATAATTTTACGGTTTCGCTATAACGACGCATGAATAAAGTGATGAGGCCCATGGCAATAATAATTTTACATAAGGCGGAAGAACACACAACGTGCATACAAGTAGATCTTAGGCAGTGCTTTCAAAAGTGCTCATTTTACCGTTAACAGCCTATAACGTAAAGTAATATTGTAATTTGCATTTGAAGTGCTGTTACATTGCTGAGAAGTTTCACTATAATTTTTGTTTAAAAAGAAAGACTATGGATATACTTAAAATTATTTATGCATTCCAGTTTTACTGGATTTGTCTATTTGTTGATAGATTTTATTTTCTTCCATCATTTTTTAAACAGACATCAATCACTTCTTATATTTTTATAACTTGATATGAAAAAGAATAAACATAAACGAAATATTTATCATGCACAGCCACAAGTCTGGCGTTATTACTTGATGATAGTCAGTTTTCCTCCAGGTCTATTTTGGTTACACTAGAATGTTTTGTGTCAACCATTTCTCTCTCTCTCTCTCTCTCTTTTTTTTTTTGTGCCCATGTACGACACCTAGCATGATTAGCGCTTCCTATTTGTTGCGAGGAACGTATTTCGTTGTGTATATCGCTTCCTTTTATATTTGTTTGTGCCTGGCCCTTTGGTTATTCTATTTATTTATTATGCCACTTTGTTTGCTACGGTTTTTGTGGCATTTTGTTCGTTGTTTGTGCCAAGGACTCGGGACATTTCTGTGTTTGTTGGAAGTGGATATTATATTTCATTAGTGTCTTATCGTTTGGTCGTACATGGCCACAGTGAAAACAGGTTTTAATGAAGTTATTAAAAACTTGGATGGCAGGTAGGCCTCGGCGTCTCGTTGATAGCACATAATTACAAATGGAACAATGGAACCAGAAACGTATACAAAACACACACGTGCCTTACCCGGGACTCGCACCCGGAAAACTTCTTGCCATAAGCTAGCATGGAACAAACTGCATTACAGAGGTAGGATACGGGACATCGACTTTGGTTGTAATAAATGTTTTGGTTAATAGGGGTTATTTACCTGAGATATTTACAAAGTCGTCGTTTATTAAATAGGTGTCTGAGACACTTAAATCATATAAGTTTACATAGAGTACCGTGGTGCTACTTGTGTCAAACATTTGATGGAAATCGGTTAGACTGAGTCCCGAGATATTGCATAAAAACTTTATTTACCCATTTTCAGCTATCATAACAAAATGTCTACAAAAAAAGGGGGCGGTTTTGGTATGCATGCTTCTAATAAATGCGGTCAGCATAAAAAGTTAGGCTGAATTTGGTTAAATTGTTCAATACGTATGACAAACTTATACAAATTACTTATACAACCGCCATTTTTAAAACCAATATCTGATCAGCTTAAATCCTGGAACTTTACTTTGCCTTCTTTAGCACCACTGGTGTGCAAAATTTGGTGGAAATTATTTTTTTTTATGTTTTTTGTAAATATGAAATAAATATTTTATTTTCTCACTTGGCACCATCTTGACAAAAAAGCCAGCAAAAGAGGATCTCTGTAAGCATAATTTATGCTCCCAATGAATAATTTCACAGACAAAACTTTGTTAAATTTGTCGAATTCTTTAATCAATATAGCATAGATATCTATATTATTTAATTTTTCACCAAATTCGATACACATATAGTACTAAATAAGAAAACACTACTTTTTAAGTTTTCGATCACGCCGGGCACTTAATTTCAAAATGGCGGCCACTTTAAAATTTAGGGTAATATGTTATATCTCGGAAACCGTTCAACCGAATTGAACCTAATTTTGTGTGCTCACAGCGCAAGTTGTAAGCATTAAATTCATAGGTAAATATTGTTGTTGGTTGGCCATTTAGGAAAACAGCGTTACATGAAAAAATATAAATTTTACGGTATATCTCGAAGACTACTAAACCTATTTTCTCCGAATTTGGTACGTCATTAAAACTATGATTTTCCATGTACGTTTAAATATAAACTTAATTAAATACTTGTTTCCAAAATGGTGGCCATAAAATATTTTTGGTTTATTTGTTCTAGCTACCATACCGTTTAACCAATTTCAACCAAATTTTGTACGCGGTCAGTATATATTATAAGCATCGTCATATAAGCAAAACAACAACACTTTTGTCCGCAATTTTTGTAAGATAGCACCACATGAAAAATAAAGCTTTATGTTATATCTCGTAAACTACTCAAACCAATTTTGTTCCAATTTGGCAAGTAAGTAATACTATGATATTCACTTATTTTCAAAATGGCTGTCATCTATCTATTTTAGCAAAGTATGCTATATCTTCGAAACCATATTATAAATTCCAACTTATTTTCTTGTGCTGGGAGTATATACAACAAACATCAAATGTGTCTACGTGGAGCCTCTGTTGCCTCCAATTTTGTATGATGGTGCCATATGAATAAATAAAGTTTTCATATCATATCTCGGGAAACAATTGAGAGGATCCTAATAAATATGGCAAACAAGTATCACTGTGGTAGGTAATGTTAAACAGTATGTTTTAGGTATGACAGACACTTATTTACAAAATGGTGGCCCTATTGCTATTTTAGTTTTGTATGTTATATCGTCGAAACCAAAAAATAATTCCAATGAAATTTTGTATGATCGCTGTATATACTACAACAATCAAATGTGTACATGCAAAATCTCTTTTGTACGCTATTTTGTAAAATAGTATCAATTGAAAAGTTAAAGTTGTGTGATCTCCGAAACAACAACAAATTTTTACCAAATGTGACAAACCATTATCACTATGGCAAGCTATGTAAACTGATACATTTGGTCATATTTGGGGAATGATTAGACTAATTTCCACACAATTTTGCACACCTGCAGAAGGCTATGTAAAGATACATGATTTAAATGGGGTCCAAAAGTCTTTTTAAAAATGGCGGCCTTATAAATGTTTTTATATGTTTGGCATATTTATTTAAAAATTTAACAATTTCAATTAAACGTTTTATGCTGACATTATCTAAAACAATAATCGTGTACAGAGTATCGTTTTTAAGCAATGTTATAATATAGCCCCATTTAAGAAAATAAGTTTTTTATACCATATCTCAGAGACAAATCAACCGATTTCCATCAAATGGTTCGCACAAGTTGCGTTATGGTAGGCGATGTAAACTTATATGTTTTAGTATAGCAGACACTTATTTACGAAATGATGGCTTAATAAATGTTTCAGGTTAGTGAACCCTATCATTCAAAATATCAGACTGATTACATTCGAAGTAGACGCTCCGAACCCTACCTCCGTGATGCAGTTGATGCAAGCTAGCCTAATTTTGCCGGTTTTTCTGAATTAGAATCCCGACTACTTTGTACTGTTTCACATGTTTCTGGTTTTATTTCTATTTGTATTGCTGTCAATGAGTCGTGAACGCCTACCTACCATCTAAGCTTTCAAGAGCTTCACTAAAACTTATTTGCACCCATGTAGAGGAAAGTACGGTCGTTAGTTATCAGTTACTTCTTGTTTATGTGGCGATCTTTATAAATGGCGGACGAAAAGATTATTTAGGGCTTATTAGCACATTCGAAGATTGTTATAGATAGTGCCACCATACAAGTTTCGTTTGAAATGGTTTGGGACAAGTGGCGTACTATGCAAAAGTATTTACATTGCTGTTATTTTTAGATATGTAACTACCATTTTAAGTCATATCAATTTTAATGGAGTACAAATATATAACTTTTCGCATAAATTTGGTGGAAATTATAAAATTATTTCCCGAGATATGATGGAAAAGAGCAATTTTGAATGGGGTGTCATCTTCCATTACGGAGAAAATAATTTGGGTACCCGTCTCTATATAAGCTCATTTGATGCTTGCATAGATATTGCCAATATACAAAGTTAAGTTGAAAATGGTTACATGATATCGTAGATATAGCACACTAAAATAAAAAAAATTATATAGCTGCCTTTTCGTTAGTCAAATGTGTCCACACCAGTGATTCCCAAAGTTCTATGAACCGCGACCCATTTAAAAGAATTCCAAAGTTCAGGACCCACTTTAATGGCTTATGCGAGACACGTACCGTTTCGCTGTACCATCATGTTCACATTGTATTTCTTACGTAGAGTAAGGAAGTGAAGGGTAGTAGGATTAATAAAATAGTTTAAAAAGTTGAAGTATTAAATAACCATTTTAATGAAAAGATACCTAATCAAACAGCATTACACAGTGTATTATATTACTAATTTAGTTTAAAAATCATTTTGGTTATAAGAAATCAGATTTTTAAATGCGAAGGATGCATTTGTTTTCTATTTATTCCCATTACAGCTTTAGTGTCCACTTCAATTCTCGTCACTTTCAATCGCAATGAATTTGACACGTCCAGTTTATTTCGGTATTTATAACTCATGCATATGTTTATGTATAAAATTATATTTTTTCGGGGCACACCAAATTTTATTCTGTGACCCACCAGTGGGTCGCGACCCATACTTTGAGAAATACTTGTCTACACAGACGAAATTGCAAGTTAAGTTACATTATCCTCAACCGTTTTTGCGTACACGACCCCAACTATCTCTTGACTTCATCTTGTTCATCTATCTTAAGTGTTTCTTCATCTTGTAAGTCCAGACTGAGTAGTGAGTGAAACAGAAAGGTATGGTAGTGTGGGAACGCTTTTAATTTCTGTCTGGTATATTATGATGTTACTTGTGTCCATTAGAAGTGATATAGGGGAAGTCTTCTTTGATTTAAAAACGAAATTTAATTTGTTGCTGTGATTTTTTTTTTATTAATTGAGTGATGTGTTATTTTCCATTATGTATGTCATGAAGACAGATAATCGACGGATCAATATATTATTTAATGTATGTGTGCTAAGCTTGCTCTTAAATTTTCACAGTACTTTTACTACATCGCATGGTTAAATTTTCAGTAGAGCGATAAATGTTTATTTTAAATCCAGTAAAAATTGACCAAGGAAATATAATATACAGTATATATTAAATTCCGTGGCCATATATTGGTGTTGTTGGGGAAATAAATTCTTTCTGTTTTATTTTGTTCAGTACTTGAATATGGTCTTTTTTTAGTTCTTTGCATTTACTGGCTTAATTATATTATTATATTTCCAACTTCTATGAGAAATTATTTGAATTTTAGAATTATATTCCTGGAAAATGGTGTTTGTTGATAAAACTATTTTAGTATAATTATTGTTACATTCATCACTACATTTATTTTCAAGGCCTTTATGTTCATTTTTAGTTAGCAGATTAGAAAGTAATTTTATTAGTTCATACTCTATATCTAGCGTCATTTTTCAAAGGCTATCGTGCTCAATTATGTGCACAGGTAGGTATACCTGGCGTTGTTTAAATATAAATTTTACTTATATTAGCACTTGGCTTAGTAGCGTAGTGTAAAACAACTGGACTTGCATTCGGAAGGACGCCGATTCGATTCCCGGTCCCGCTATACTGATCACAGATTCCCTTGGTTTTCCGAGATCGCACCAGGCGAATGTATGACGCACACGTCATAGTCGATTCCTTCTCCGTTAGCGCTTCTCTAAGCGACTCGCCCAGTTTCTTTCGACATACCTACCTAATATCTGCAGTCATCACACTGAAGTAAACAAGTCCTTACTTGTACATAAAACATAAGACCCGGAACTCTTTGAATGCATCAGAACTGCGTTACTTAATGATTTTACAGCAACTGCACACCTGCCAATTCGGACTGCTTTTCGTTTTATTCCGTTTTTAAGAATCGTAAGAAATTTCCATTTTCCCAAACCAGAACATTATTAACAGAACAAAATCTTATGCACAATACTCACATTATATTAACCATAATTAATTTTTTTTAACCAGGAAATGGTAGTGAAAATTGTTTTCGTGCTAACACTAATAAAGTTATCGAAAGAGTAAAAAATGTATTTAATTTAAAGAAATTTATGTTTTTAATAAAGAACATTCCTTGAAGACAAACAAGAACGTACAATTTCCAAACACGTTCTCTGAATTTCTGTGCAGTATTTGAATTTTTAATATCACTTTCGTATGAGCACGGCTTTTTTTTTTTTTTTCATTACAAAGCAATTTTATAAGTAATAGCCAAATGTGAAGAAAACGGCTCAATGTTTTTGTTTAAAAATTGAACTCAGGAGTAAAATTGTATCCTTTATTTACAATCCGGGTGCTTCTACTACCTTCGTTGTGTCAGAAAGAAGAAAGTTTTTCGTGTATCTAATAATCGAATGCAAAAACATAACGTAAAACAAAATGTTGACACTAGGTTCTACATTTTTTTTTGCCGGGGAATTAAAGAGACTGAAACCTCATATAGCCTTCTCTGAGGCACAGAATAGACCAGTATACAGAAAATAAATGGCTTGGCGGTCTCTTCGATGTGGGCGTGCACGTTGTGACTGGCTGCGCGAGGCTGTGGGAACAGGCTTTGTAACCAACTGGCTTCTGCACGCTAACTATGTCACACATATTGTTTCATTTGCAGACTAGTCTTATTATTTTTGTCATTCCCATAATCCAATATGCCACGCTTGCGTTCCTGGGTGCGAATTTTCAAGTTAACAGATAACAGCAAATGTGACAAAAGCTGTGACCTGGGAGATAGCACCCCTACTCATTATGAAGGCTAGCACAAACCAAGTAAACAGCTACTGAGAAAGAGAAGACCCGGAGGGTTTGTTGGCTAAGAGGGTCGTAGATATTATTATCGTATCGTTGTATTGAGAGAAGTCCCCTATTGGCTGGGCTGCCAGCCGACAAGTTGGTTACGAGACGCTGAAGGTGAACGGTGTTCCGACATGTTGCTGGCCAGTGACGTCATTTTGGTGACGTGTGCGGCGTAAGAGGCTGTTTCACCTCTGTGTTCGTGAGTATTCCGTGTCCTGGCGCTACTTTCTGACTGAAATGGGTTGTGCGTGACTGTGTAGCAGGGAGTTTATTTTGGGAAGACAGACGACAGCTCGCGCTGAGAAAGAGGATTCGTTGAATCAAACAAAGTTTGTTTGGCGCAAACAAATTAATTGTTCTTATAAGGGCAGTACAATATTTTGTTGTTCAAACAAAATTAATTGTTTGTATAAGGGCAGTACAATATTTTGTTGTTCAAAACAAATGATTCTGTTATTATTCGGTTGCCACAAACAGATATTTGTTTGTTGCCACTAAAGATTTGTTTGGCTCTTCATGCAATAGTTTAGGTTAATATAAATTAATTGTAACCATGATCGGGATTCGAATCTAAATGGTTTGGGCCCAAGCGCTATGCCCGAGCAACGTCAACTAAAGTGACTTCTCATGAAACCAGAATGTTTTAAAATACATACTTTTCGAATACGGGATAACGTGCGCAAATAGATTTTTTAAGTTATACAGCTTTAGTTTTTAGTTTCCTGTTGAAATTGTTTTATAAGGATTTTTACACCAATTATTACCAAAACAGAAATAAATATATTAAAAAACAGTTACTATCCTAACTGTCAAAAAAAATGCTAACGGACTCTGGAGCTGTATTTAATAACGAAGGCAATAAAATATGAATGTCCAAACAAATACATATATATATAAGTTATAAGTATATATATATATATATAGCTGATTCAACGAAATATTTGTTGGCAGTCTAATTTATTTTAACCCAGCACAAAAGTTGTGTTTATTCAAGCGTTGTAATTTGTTACATGAAAAAAATTAATTTTGTTTCTTTTAAAGTTTTGTTTACTCAACAAAATATTTTTTTTGCCAATATATATTTTGGCCCTATACAAACAAATAATTTGCTTTGTGGAACAAACTTTTCTCTCAGTACGGGTGATTTTGCTGTTGACAACCGACTTCGGGATCCCGCCGCAGTTTTACATGACTGGGTTTTGTCACAAAGTAAAAATAACAGAAATACGAAATGGTGTGGCGGCGGTTCCTTTGATGTAAGCGAACTCGATCGCTCATTGGCCGCGAAGCTGTGTAAACAGGCCTTGAGTCTGATGGGCTGTTGTTGGCTAGTGACGCCATTTTGATGTCATTTGCAGCAAGAGTTCGCGTTACACGCCACCATTTCACCTCTGTAGTGTTTATTACTCTGTGGTTTAGCCTTGAAGGAGAATGTAACGACTGTAGGTAGAGATGGCGGTTTATCGCAGGAAAAGTTGACTGTTTGCTAGGATTTAGCGCACTGTACAAATATCCGACAGTTTTATTTCCTTATTGGCTGTCATACATGTATGAAGCCACTACCCCATTTCACTGGGCCAATGAGGATTCTGGTACTATAAGGCAGAACGTTCGTGGTTGGTCTGCAAACATGTTAGCCGAGTCAGAACCTTTTTCATCTAATCATTAAAGATTAAATAAGTTAGAGTGTTATAGAAAATATGTTGGCTCAATATTTTCCATAATCTCTAGCTATAGATAAGCAATGCAGCAAACTGACATCATTTACTACACTGAACGCAATTGCGTCATCAACAACCGAAGAGAAACTGTTAAATGCGACATTTATGGAAGGTTGTGGCACCTCGTAACCAGACTAGCTTCATTATCGCTAGCCTACGAAGTTTACTGTCATTCGTCGCTCGGAACTTTGTGAGCAGTGGTGCTCGTAAATCACTACATTCGAACAGTGTGAGGCTACTGTT
This sequence comes from Clitarchus hookeri, assembly GCA_002778355.1. Classification (NCBI taxonomy): domain Eukaryota; kingdom Metazoa; phylum Arthropoda; class Insecta; order Phasmatodea; family Phasmatidae; genus Clitarchus; species Clitarchus hookeri. The sequence goes on along the minus strand of NQII01000972.1, from coordinate 9,853 downwards.
ATACATTTAGAATGGTATGTATTACTTTAGCCGAATACAAATTTTATAGCCTATTTGCTGTAATGACGAAACTCGTGCAGTCAGCTTGAACACATCAGGTATCAAAAAATGTCGTATTGCAACACTAGAAGGCGTGAGTTAAACTGTGTCTGGAATGGTTAACAACCTAACCACTGCTTAACAATGGATGCAGTTGTCTGCGAGCAAAATGGCCACTTCTGAGATGATATTTAATGCTTGAAGACGAATCGGTGGTTTAAAGCTGTGCAGCAACAGTAAAAAATAATTTAAGGACATGAGTAGCTACGAATTGCAAACTGCTGTAGTTCGTGGAAACTGAAGGATCCACTGGAAACAAGGTGAGATACCATAAATGTTGTGAATTTGGCGGTAGAATTCCGTAATCTCTCGATGACTCCAAAGGGGAATTGTCCTCTGGTTCGCGGCCAAATATCTCTGATCTGAAGCGCTTCCGACTATTTGTGCTTTATACCGCGTACATTTTTGTCGGTGCAGTATGCTGTGAATTATAACACGAGATGTCGACCTGCTCTTAATGCCAGAGAGTGTAATTTGCCTTGCTTACTCTTGTTTCTTTACCGCAGTCTTTCAGATTACTGTCGCAGTTCATGTTTTATGACTGTTGGCTGGCCGCCAGAGTGTAAGGTGGTGGTGACAGGAGTTACTGCGAGGCAAAATACGCTCTGTTGTAGTATCTGTCATCAGGCGTTGTAACAGCTCCCGAACAGCGAAGAGGCCATAGCAGGAGAATACTAGAAGTCCAGGAAGGAGAAGTAATTGGCCAGGGCCTGTACTTCAGTTTCTTCACACTTTTTTAATTAAACCTTTGAATAATCACCATATGTATGTCGTGTTTGGTTGTTTCGTAAATTTGCCATGAATCACAAGCATTTTATACAACTGCTCATATTAAAAGTATCTTATTTTTGGTAAACTTGAAAATTTATTTGTGTATTTTATTTATGAACTACAATATTTAATTTTTAAATAGTATGAGTGAAAACAGAGACAAAAAAGTTTTGTTGGAAATGCCTACTAATAAATAGTTCTCATGAAAAATATTATAAAATTGAGTGCGCGCGATAGCAGTGCGTTGTAACTTTGGTGTAATTTTCTAGGCGTTGTTAAGCTTTGTTTGCATGAAGCGGAGGAATATCCTGAAAGTAGAACTTTGCCGGTATTTCAGATAAGTTGGAAGTAATGACGAATGGACTATCAGGAATCTGGAGTGATTTGGAAAACCCTGGAAAACCGAAGGAACTGGAAGAGTTGAGATGAGCGGAGTGGTTTTGATCAACATTTAACATCTTCAGCATCGGCGAGTGTAAAACGATATAAAGGTTGAGCAGCGGTGGAATTCAAAGTGCGGGAAAACGGGAGTACCCCGAGGAAATCCGTCGGCTAACGGCAACGTCCTACCACGTGTCTCAGGTGCGAAAACCCGGGTAATAACGCAGGAAATCGAACCCTATTTGCCTTGCCGGGAGGCGAGTAGTCCGACTACTAAACTACCACGGTCTCTGGAACTGAATGAAACCTGAAGATAATGTGGAAGCACTCCGAAACAACCTCACACCACAGAATAAGAATAATGTGTTATTTTACCTACATACGATAATTTGTTGACAAATAACTACCATGAGCGGGGATATAATTGGAACTGCAAATTTGACAGCCGAAATTATGATACTTCGGCAACCTAGGTTACACTTTCCCCTTTTCAGGCAGCTAGCTAAATATCTCCTGTAAAAAATTTACAAAATAAAAATCAATGTCGAAATGTAGATTATATGTCGCACAAATANCTAGCTAAATATCTCCTGTAAAAAATTTACAAAATAAAAATCAATGTCGAAATGTAGATTATATGTCGCACAAATATGCCCAGGGAGTAAATGGACGATCTGCGATATACTTCGATACCGAGTCGGGGAATAAAAATCATTATGTAATGTGGGGATTTAGCTCAGATCATCCCCAAAACCATATATTCGCTATGCCTTATCGACCACAACGTAAGACACCTACGCAGAAAATAAAAACATCACGTCAAATTAAATTAAGTATTCAAAATAGCCTCACTGAATATTGACAAACCTGCAGTTATTTATAGACTTTGTGTATGTTCGTTATTCCGGGTTCGTTGTGTTCACTGTTAACCAAAGCACTGAGATATGTTGACTAGATGGAGATTTATGGCCATTCACCATTGCGATGCAGATGTCTGCAATAAAAAAGTAGGACTGACCACGAAAAAAAAATTTTATAAGACAACTAACCTATGGACGAGAAAATAAATATATCTATACANCTAGCTAAATATCTCCTGTAAAAAATTTACAAAATAAAAATCAATGTCGAAATGTAGATTATATGTCGCACAAATACGCCCAGGGAGTAAATGGACGATCTGCGATATACTTCGATACCGAGTCGGGGAATAAAAATCATTATGTAATGTGGGGATTTAGCTCAGATCATCCCCAAAACCATATATTCGCCATGCCTTATCGACCACGACGTAAGGCACCTACGCAGAAAATAAAAACATCACGTCAAATTAAATTAAGTATTCAAAATAGCCTCACTGAATATTGACAAACCTGCAGTTATTTCTAGACTTTGTGTATGTTCGTTATTCCGGGTTCGTTGTGTCCACTGTTAACCAAAGCACTGAGATATGTTGACTAGATGGAGATTTATGGCAATTCGCCATTGCGATGCAGATGTCTGCCATGAAAAAATAGGACTGACCACGAAAAAAAAATTTTATAAGACAACTNGTTGACTAGATGGAGATTTATGGCAATTCGCCATTGCGATGCAGATGTCTGCCATGAAAAAATAGGACTGACCACGAAAAAAAAATTTTATAAGACAACTAACCTATGGACGAGAAAATAAATATATCTATACATATATATATATATATATATATATTTATTTATTTATTTTCTTGTCCTGTTTTTCCGTGACAGACATCTGCATCGCAATGGCGAATGTCCAAAAATTTATATCTAGTCATTCACCCCATCGCACTATTCATTCAAAGATCACACTGAAATCTGTTCTTGTACGCCATTCGTGGTTCTTCAATCACCACTCATAATTCTTCAATCTACCAACCGCCCTCACACTATAATTATATCAGGCAAAATGAACACGACACGAGCAGCACGAACGAATGGGTGCCAGACGAGAATAAATCATTCTTTTGCACTCGTGTCCTTGGCCTTCGCCATTCCACCTTCCTCCGGTGTGAAATATAGCTACTAGCAAATTGCCACTGACGGAACGTAGGTCAGGCGAGAACCGATTATTGCGAACACATTCACGTAGGGACTTTGCGTGGACAATTGGTTCACGCTGGCTATAATTGTATTTTATTTATGGCTTTACNTCACACTATAATTATATCAGGCAAAATGAACACGACACGAGCAGCACGAACGAATGGGTGCCAGACGAGAATAAATAATTATTTTGCACTCGTGTCCTTGGCCTTCGCCATTCCACCTTCATCCGGTGTGAAATATAGCTACTAGCAAATTGCCAACATATTTTTCACGTTATATGTCGCACACTGACGGAACGTAGATTAGGCGAGAACCGCTTATTGCTAACACATTCACGTAGGGACTTTGCGTGGACAATTGGTTCACGCTGGCTATAATTGTATTTTATTTATGGCTTTACTATTCGTCTACAGAGCGGTCATTTACAGGCGTAATTAGCTGCTTCGGCAATCGCTAGAGAACAAGAAATTTTACCACAGCTTTTATCGAGGATTGCGTCATTCGCCTGCAGTGATGCGGTAAACTATGGATGGCTGGACCGGAAATCGAACCCGGATCCGCCCGAATATGAATACAGCGTGTTCACGGTAAATGAGCACTTTTTAAATAAACCTTTGAAAAATGTCACTGCGTATATTTACGGGCGCACTGACTGGCAGCCCCCAGTAAAGTTGATAACGACGGAAATAAAGTAGGTCTATGCTTTAACGTTGAATTATAATTGTTAGGTGAACATCTGTTTTTATTGAAATTGTATATGTTTCTTTGTGTTTTTTTAATGCGTACAATAAGTGTAAGAATTAGCAATTTTGTATAGTATTTACTTTAACAATAATTTTGCAGCTTCACTTTATCGACGCATAAATAAAATGCTGAGGCACATGATAATGGTGATATTACTTGTAGTGGAAGAATAAACAATGTACGTTCCAGTATATCTTAACCTTTTAAATACTACTTTATATATTTTGATACTACAGGCAAATTTAATTTAGGTTGTCTCTAAGAAGCATGTATTCAAGTTATTAGATTTTTTGGAAAAACTGGTTTTTTTTTTTCAAATAAGTCTGGAACATATGTGTCCCATTAACGCCTTTCGATGGGACATGCATGTCCCATTAGGTTGCTAATTATATTTGACAATGTTGACATTTTTTTAAATAAATATTTATTTTGATATAACCTAACATAATAAGTTCATGAAAGATGTTGAGAATACAAAATGTATTGTCATATATACGTATTATGTTTACATTGTCCATTTCACATTCAGTAAATAAAGTAAAGTAAAACAAAATTGTTTTCAGTGATTTCCTAACATTGTCTTTTTTTTTCATTTCCTCGCTCTAGTAACACTTCTGATACTTGAAACGCTTACAGAAAGTAATAATATAAAAATTATATACTGTTTATTGCAAAAAAATAACTGCACTTAGTTAATGAAAAGTAGAACAAATATTATACAGTAAAGTTTTTGACTATCCTAACATTGTCTTTTGTTTTCATTTCCTCCCTCTAGTAACTTTTCCCATTCTTGATAAACTAACTAAATGTAACAATATAAAAAACATATACTGTATATTAGAAACATAATCACATCCAGTAAAAAAACTCAACAAAAAATTTTCAGTAATATATTTGACCATCCTAATATTGTTTTTCATTTCATTTCGTGGCTCTAAAAACGCTCCTGATACTTGATAAACTTGCTAAATGTAAAAATATAAAAAACACACACCGTATATATAAAATTACAACTACTTGCACATTTTGCAAATTGGAATATTTTGCCATTTGAGTGAAACTCTGTATTGTTGCCACAATGGCATGGAATAAACAAAACTATTTTCTGAGAATTATGTCTGCAATATGTTTCCTATTCCCATTGACATTTATTCCTGTATAGTAATAGCCCACACTTCATAGCGAATAACATATTACAGTGCTGCTGTTAGATTAGGTGTGATAAGGAGTGAAACAACAGTTGACACATCTGGCAAAGTGTTTTCGTTCTTGTTTCAATATTCTGCTTTGGACCATGATAACATCTCCTCCTTGTATTCCGTTCAACTGTAAGGTGGTCACCTACATTCAACATAGTTTTGAATCTTTTCGATAGACGACCGTTGGATTTTTTACGTCTTATTTGGGCCCGTTATTTCCCATAAACAATCATGCATTCAGCTGAACCGACAAGAAACTGCAGCTTTTTGATGACACAGTGCCACTGTTTTTTTGCCTGATATTTTAGATGTACTTACATCGACTAACTTGGGTGCAGGCAGGCTGCTAGCTGTAAGTGAACCAGCTGACCGATTCTTCAAAGCTTGTTTATTTTCTACTTCCTCAGTATATGACGAAGAAGATTCTATTTCTTCCCTATTTGGATCATTTGTACCTTCCTGACTGTAATCTGGGTTATCTTCGTCACTGGCTGAGATGTCATCATCATCTGAATCTGAATCCTTCATAAGTAGCATGTTTATTCCTTCTGTAGTGAGTCCAGCTCTCCTGTAAAAGAATTATGAAAATGCTTTCAATAGGACTGATGGGACAATACCGACCCAAGCAAAGTACCTACTGGGACAAATGTGTACCACGTGCAAATATTACAACGATTTATAATCCGTAAGTCATCAAATTTGCATATTTTTATAATACAGCGATACCATATATCAGTAGGTAACATAAATAACATTTATTTTGCTTTGCTCACCTTCTATATTTATCAGAAGCCATGATGTTGCATTCTTGATGTGTCATGCCTTCACGCTCTGTTTGATAACACCGGCCATATTGCTTCCTGGTCAGTTCTGACACACCACGAATATTGACTAACCCCAGAATTATGGATAAGCATTATTAACCTTGTACTGTGCACCAAAACCAACCCAGTAGGAATTTATAAACTTCTCCTGGGACATATGTATCCCGCAAGTATTGAAAGGATTACAGGGCTTTCAANAACCCAGTAGGAATTTATAAACTTCTCCTGGGACATATGTATCCCGCAAGTATTGAAAGGATTACAGGGCTTTCAAAAGTTCACAGTTTACCCCGTGAACAGTCTTTACCATTCCGACACCAGTCTCGGTAATGCTGAAGAGCTGTAATAACATTTGCTGAAACGAGCGTGTAAAACTTCGTAGGAAATATTTGTTCAGTTAACATGGAATCAAGCATGACATATGTTTGGCTCAGTTGGTTAGTCACTGATATCCCGCTTCTGAGGTTCACGGTTAGTATATAGATTTGGTATGTCCGACGCCAAGATCCGGGAGCTGGATCCGGATCCAACCAACCGCCATATTGTTTCNTAGTATATAGATTTGGTATGTCCGACGCCAAGATCCGGGAGCTGGATCCGGATCCAACCAACCGCCATATTGTTTCCGCCACCATATTGCATTTCATTATCGCCGCTATCCTGTATTACTTCGTCACCACCATTTTGGATTATGTCATCGCCACCATCTTGTTTCCACAATATCCTTGTTCCCATCGCCATCTTGTATTATGTAATCACCGCCATTTTGGATTATATCATCGCTGCCATTTTGTATTACATCGTCATTTTGTATTGTCATAGCCACCATCTTGTTTCCACTACTATATTGTATTATGTAATTGCCACCATCTTGGATTACATCATCATTGCCATCTTGTTTCCCAATTACTCACATTTGTTCGACTGCCATCTTGGATTTAATTTTTTTAATCACTTTTCTTTAATGCTCAATCATTTCACCTTGCTTCTCAATTACTCATATTGTCGCCTGCTCCACTCCTATAATATCACCATATATTAATGTCTAGAATTTTTCAGGTGTTACATTCATACTGTTTCATTTCTTCCAAGATGGAATTTATTTTGTTTATGTGAGAATTGTTTCTAGCCTTCTGTGTGACAATTCGTAGACACAAACGATCTACTACTTTATTCGAGTCATTCCAGTACATGTAATCCTCACATCGTCTGTTTTCAATGTTAGTCTTCAGTTCCACGCCGCTACCAGACACATCCCATACGTCTGGGAAAGGCTGACGCGCAATACCAAGTTTCAGGTGATCTGTGTTTTATATGCAATACTGGCTTACGTATAATTTTTAAATACCCACTTATAAGTGTTGAAAGTCGTTTATACTGATTTAATCCTTTGCGAGAATACTTACTAGGCTCTGGTTTAAATAACAACTCGTAATGGCCAGGAGCAGAGTGAATGGTTACATTGCCAATTTGTATAATATCGTTGGGAAGAAAAAATATTTTCTTATTACCCAAAAAACTATTTGTATTGCATCGATACACACCATATGTCGTATGATTAAACTTAGGCGTGTAGGAACTCAAATATTTGTTGACACTAGTACTCTACTCATCGATGACTTTTTTATGTGCCCAAACAGACAAAAGCGGGTCATCGTCATCTCCTTCCGTTTGATTAGCTGCTACATCCTTGGATTAAGACTTTACTTTCACAGACAATTCCATATGTCTCAAATTACCCAGGCAAGATGTGGCAGGATTACATAATTCTTCGTTCTCCATATTTCGTTCCAATCTCGCTCTCTTAGTTAATGGATGCTTTACACGCATGCTTTGAANAATAATTCTTCGTTCTCCATATTTCGTTCCAATCTCGCTCTCTTAGTTAATGGATGCTTTACACGCATGCTTTGAATCACACGATGTGATCCCTCTGCGATATCTGACATTGTACTGATTACAAACACACTGCGCAGTATGCTATATATCCTTTTCAGATGTCGGAGGCCTAGAGTTTGGTACAGCAGATCTTCGTGTTGCAGTCATGATTAGCGCAGGCGGCAAGTTAGATGATAGTTGTGTATCTTCTGCAGATGGAAATACTTGGCTGGATTCTCGAATTTAACCAGCATATATTTTACATTTTCCCAAANTTGTGTATCTTCTGCAGATGGAAATACTTGGCTGGATTCTCGAATTTAACCAGCATATATTTTACATTTTCCCAAAATGCCTCATCGCCTACAATATTCTTTAGCAGTGCTTCATGTTTTTCACCACTTATCTGGTCTTTTATAATATCTTCGATTTTGTCATTAACACTGTTCNCTTCATGTTTTTCACCACTTATCTGGTCTTTTATAATATCTTCGATTTTGTCATTAACACTGTTTAAAACAGTCATAATTTCATCCGTTAGGATTTTTACTTGTTGTGATATGTTATCTAATGACTTCTGCAGTAGAATTAAAACAGGCAATGATTCAGAATTAGCGTACGAAATATTAGTTGCATCTCCAGCGTCTTTTGGATCACCGACATTTTTGAGCCGTTTCCCACCAATGCTGCAGTGCCCATCTGCTTTGTGTGTGTGTGATACGGGGTTCTTCCTTTCATTTTATACCACCTCTGTGACCAAATTTAGATACAATAGATGTCATGTCTTATCGACGTACAATGACAAACTGATCAAATCCTCGCCTGTGCATCCCTTTAAGTAGAGGAAAGTCTTTAACTATAACGAGGAGGCCATGTGGCTCACTCCAAGAGCTTGAACACAACTGTTTAAATCTTTCTAAAGTCATATCTGTGTTTACATGATCGGAATACATATGATGTAAATTTAAGTCGTCCTTACGAAACAAAACCAGCATTTTTGCATTGTCACGAAGTAACTGTTTGGGTATATGGGAAAAAGTTTGGCAAAGGTAAAATGAATCCACTGTCGCATGTCTACCCATACAAAAATACTGTTGTACGAATTTCTGCTTCCAACATGCAACGTCAAAAACAATTACAGAATTCGGCCTAGCTTCAATTGGAGGCAAATCTTCGTCATTATCACTAAATGGAAAAAAGCTATACTATCTACAGCTTGTAGTATGTATGCCAGTTGCTGGTACTTTAGTTGCTCTTAGGATTTCTAGTTTAAGTACACATTTTCAAAGCATATACCATTCAATTCCTCCAACAAACTTAACATCACCCATGTATTACCGCAATTCGAAGGTCCTGCAATAATACAACGAATGGTGTTTGGCAGCAGGGGGCCATGTTGCGATTCGCGAGATATATTGGCCTCTCCCTCGGTAACTCGTTCAGAAAGCCGAATATCCTGCTGGATGAACTGAATAGAATTTTCTTCTGCGTGTTGTATATCATGCGTTGAGTGCAGGATATGCGGTGTTTGAAGTTGCAATGGCGGTTGAGTTTGTGGTTATTGTAGCGGTTGCAGTTGCTGTTGCGGCGACAGCGTAATCCAAAATGGCGGTAATTATATAATCCAAAATGGCAACGGAAACAAGATGGCGGTCGGTCGAAGCTGGAGACGAATCCTTAATCCTGGCACCGTATCGGCTAAACTTGTCTAATCTGGTTCGATTCCAGGCCCCGTCGGAATGTAAGCTTTAATTGTGGGTATTGTGGTGACACAGCCATTGTGTGAGGGTTTTCTTGAGTATCTCCCATTTTCTCCATTCGTCACCATTCTGTTGGGTCTCCGTCCACATCTCAACACACTTCATCCATTCTTGGGGCTGGCCGGAGTAAA
>NQII01000971.1:571084-602038 GCA_002778355.1 Clitarchus hookeri | reverse complement strand
GAAAAACTTGCGAATGGGGAGTTCATTCTTGAGCATGTCCCTTCTGGAGAGCAACTGGCGGACGTCTTCACGAAGAGTCTACCTCGACCATCTTTTGTGAGGGTCCGTGGGTCACTTGGAGTGTTGTGTTTGGGGGGAAGTGTTGAGACAAACTGTCACTCAGTTGTATAGTCTTAAGTACATTTATCTATGCTTATACCGGTTTTTTTTGTTGTTGTTCCGCTTGCCTGTTTTTGTTATGATAACGAGTTCTAGTGTGCTTTTTGTCTTTTGTGATTACAGTTTCTTTCTAATGTGCTTAACGTGTTGTTATTTCTACAAACCTTCAATAAAATATGACTATTATATAGTATGTTTACTAAGTATTATCATTCATTTCGCTTAGAAACTGTTCCAATTATAAGGAACTTTGCTAATTTCTAAAGACTGCTTTCTACACAGAAGGAAAACCCAAGGGAAGTGAAATGAACATATATATATATATATGTACAACTCAGAGAGTTAAAACAAAATATATTGTCATTAACCTCGGCAGTAAAATGTTGTAGATATGACCAAGCATGTATTGTACAGACTCAACGTTATAAAACAGGCCGTATCGTATAGAGAACCACACAAACACTACATTTAATATAACTATTATAGAGGATAATTACATAGTTTTACGGTGTGGTCAGGCCTTAGCTGAACGGTTTGTCTGATCACACGTTCCAATATAAACGAGCGGGATTGCAACGCCACCATTTGGTCGTCGACAGTTGCAGAAATCCCCTCCATGGACACTGTGCGCGGCCGCAGAACCGAGCACTTGATGTAGGCCATCGCTAACCGTCTTGACGTCGTCATTCATCATTAGACCTTTGGGTGACACTACCAGGCAAGCAGACCACGAAGATGGATGTCCGGCCATCGCTTACCGTCTGCCATAGAATCAGCCTCCGGCAACATTAACAAGGTGATGACGTTCCGGTTAGGTTTATTTAAAATGCCTTGAGTGAAATATAATGATTAATAATGTTAAATTCAATGTAAAGCTACCCTGGTCAATGGTAACATAAACAGTTATTGTAAAAGGGTAATAGTAAAAAAAAACCCCTCTTATACTGTAGTAATCTACAATATAATGAGAAATTATTTGAGATGCGCCACCAGCATTCTCTCATACTCTCAAGTACGAACTGGCTGAAAAGCTAGTTCGTAACAATAGCATTATCATTCATTTCTCATAGAAACTGTTCCAATTATAAGGAACTATGCTCATTTCTTATGATTGCTTTCTACACAGAATGAAAACCCAACGGATGTGTAATGAACATATATAGATATGTACAACTCGGAGAGTTAAAACTGAATATATATTGTCATACAATTCGGCAATAAAACATAGTGGATAGGACCAAGCATGTAATTTAAAGACTCGACATTATAACACAGGCCGTATCAATCACAGAACCGAAAAAAACTACATTTAATATAATTATTATAGAGCATGATTACTTAACATTATCATTCATTACGATTAGAAAACTGTTCCAATTATAATAAACTTTGCTAATTTCTAAAGGCAGCTTTCTACACAGAAGGAAAACCCAAGAGAAGTGAAATGAACATACACATATGTACAACTCAAAGAGTCAGAACTGAATATATATTGTCGTTTACCTCGGCAATAAAACGTTGTAGATATGACCAAGCATGTAATTTACAGGTTCGACCTTATAACACAGCCCGTATTAATCTGAGAAACAAACACCACATTTAGTACAACTATTATAGAGGATGATTATTTAGCATTAGTATTCATTTCGATTTGAAACTATTCCAATTATAAGTAACTTTGTTAATTTCTAAAGGACGCTTTCTACACAGAAGTAAAACCCAAGGGAAGTGAAATGAACATACATATATGTACAACTCGGAGAGGAATAACTGAATATTTATTGTCATTCACCTCGGCAATAAAACATTGTAGATATGACCAAGCATGTAATTTACAATCTCATCGTAATAACACAGGCCGTATGAACCAGAGATGCGAACAAACAATAATTTAATTATAACTATTATAGAAGATAATTGCATAGCATTATCATTCATATCGCTTAGAAACTGTTCCATATATAAGGAACTTTGCAAATTCCTAAAGATCGCTTTGTACACAGAAGGAAAACACAAGGGAAATTGAGATGAACATATATATATGTACAACTCAGAGAGTTAACACTGAATATATATTGTCATTCACCTGTGCAATAAAACATTGTATATATGACCAAGCAAATAATTTACAATCTCATCATAATAACACAGGCCGTATCAATCAGAGAAGCGAACAATCAATAATTTAAGTATAACTATTATAGAGGATGATTACTTAGCATAATCATTCATTTCGTTTAGAAACTGTTCCAATTATAAGGAACTTTGGTCATTTCTAAAGATTGCTTTCTACACAGAAGGAAAACCCAAGGGAAGTGAAAAGAACTTATATATATATATATATGTACAGCTCAGGGAGTTAAAACAATATATATTGTCATTAAACTCGGCAATAAAACATTGCAGATTTGGCCATAAATGTAATTTACGATCTCATTGTAATAACAAAGGCCGTATAAAACAGAGAAGTGAACAAACAATAATTTAAGTATACCTATTAAAGAGGATGAATACTTAGCATTATCATTCAACATGCTTAGAAACTGTTACAATTATAAGGAACTTTGCAAATTCCTAAAGACTGCTTTCTACACAGAAGGAAAACCAAAGGGAAGTGAAATGAATGTATATATATGAACAACTCTGAGAGTTAAAACTGAATACATATTGCCATTCTATTCGGCAATAAAAAGTTGTAGATATGACCAAGCATGTAATTTACAGAATCGACGTAATAACACAGGATGTATGAATCAGAGAAGCGAACAAACAGTAAATTTTTCATAACTATAATAGAGGATGATTACTTAGCATTAATATTCAATTCGCTTAGAAACTGTTCCTTTTATAAGGTACTTTTCTCATTTCTAAAGATTGCTTTCTACACAGAAGGAAAACTTAAGAGAAGTGAAATGAACATATATAGATATGTACAACTCAGAGAGTTAAAACTGAATAAATATTTTCAAAAAATTCGGCAATAAAACATTGTAGATATGACCAAGCGTGTAATTTACAGACTCGACCTTATAACACAGGCCGTGTCAATCAGAGAAGCAAACAAACACCACATTTAGTACAACTTTATAGAAAATGGTTATTTAGCATTAACATTTATTTCGATTAGAAAGTGCTCCAATTATAAGTAACTTTTTAAATTTCTAAAGATCGCTATCTACATGGAATGAATATCCAAGGGATGTGAAATGAACATATATATATACATACAACTCAGAGATTAAAAACTGAATATATATATTGTCATTCACCTCGGCAATAAAACATTGTAGATATGACCAAGCATGTAAGGTACAGACTCGACGTTATAACACAGGCCGTATCGTATAGAGAACCACACAAACACTACATTTAATATAACTATTATAGAGGATAATTGCATAGTGTAACGGTGTGGTCAGGCCTTAGCAGAACGGCTTGTCTGATCACACCTTCAAACATAAACGAGCGGGATTGCAACGCCACCACTTGGTCGACGACAGTTCCAGAAATCCGGTCCTCCGGTCGCTGAGTGCGGCAGCAGAACCACACGCTTGATATAGGCCATCATTAACCGTCTCGACGTCGTCATTCATCATTAGACCTTTGGGCGATCGTACCAGCCAAGCAGACCACGAAGAGATGGGTGTCCGGCCGTCGCTAACCGTCTGCCATAGAATTGGCATCTGGCAACATTAACAAGGTGATGACGTTCCGATTAGGATTATTTAAAATGGCCTGAGTGAAATATAATGATTAATAATATTAAATTCAATGTAAAGCTCCCCCGGTCAATGGTAATATGAACAGTAATTGTAAAAGAGTAATAGTAATAAAACCCCTCTTGTTCTGTTGTACTCCACAATATAATGAGTAATTATTTGAGATATGCCCCCAGCATACTCTCATACTCTCAAGTACGAATTGGCTGAAAAGCTAGTTCGAAACAATAGCATTTCTCATAGAAACTGTTCCATAATTAAGGAACTTTGCTCTTTTTTTTATGATTGCTTTCTACACAGAATGAAAACCCAAGGGATGTGAAATGAACATATATAGATATGTACAACTCAGAGAGTTAAAACTGAATATATATTGTAATACAATTGGGCAATAAAACACTGTAGATAGGACCAAAAATGTAATTTACAGACTCCACGTTATACCACAGGCCGTATCAATCAGAGAAGCGAACTAACACTACAATTCATATACCTAATATAGAGGATGATTACTTAGCATTATTATTCAATTCGCTTAGCAACTGTTCCATTTATAAGGTACTTTGCTCATTTCTAAAGATTGCTTTCTACACAGAAGGAAAACCCAAGAGAAATGAAATGAACATATATAGATATATACAACTCAGAGAGTTAAAACTGAATATATATTTTCAAAAAATTCGGCAATAAAATATTGTAGATATAAGCAAGCATGTAATTTACAAACTCATTGTCATAACACAGGTCGTATCAACCAGAAAAACGAACAAACAATAATTAAAGTACAACTATTATAGAGCATGATTACTTAGCATTATCATTTAATTCGCTTAGAAACTGTTCCATTCTTCAGAAACTTTTTTCTTTTCTAAAGATCGCATTCTACACAGAAGGAATCCCAAGGGAAGTGAAATGGAGATATATATGTACAACTAAGAGAGTTAAAACTGAATATATATTGTCATTCACCTCTGCAATAAAACGTATATATGACCAAGCATGTAATTTACAATCTTATCGTAATAACGCGGGCCATATCAACCATAGAGGCGAACAAACACCATCATAATTTTAAATAAAATAGAGGATGATTACTTAGCATTATCATTCATTTCGCTAAAAACTGATCCAATTATAAGGAAATTTGCTCATTTCTAATGATTGTTTCTACACAGAAGGAAAACCCAAGGGATGTGAAATGTATATATGTAAAACTAATGGAGTTAAAACAATATATATTTTCATTAAACTCGGCAATAAAACGTTGTAGATATTACCAATCATCTAATTTATAATCTCATCGTAATAACACCAACAGTATCAACCAGAAAAGCGAACTAACACTATCTTAATTATAATTAATAAAGAGGATGATTACTTAGCATTATCATTCATTTCGATTAGAAACTGTTCCAATTATAAGTATCTATGCTCATTTCAAATGCTTTCTATCTAGACAGAAGGAAAAACAAAGGNTGAAATAAACAGATATATATGTACAACTCAGAGAGTTAAAACTGAATATATATATTTTCATTCAATTCGTCATTAAAGCGTTGTAGATATGATCAATTATGAGATTTTCAGACTCGATGTTATAACACAGGCAGTAAAATATAGAGAAACGAATAAACACTACATTTAATATACCTAATTTAGGGGATAATTGCATAGCATTATCATACATTTCGCTTGGAAACTGTTCCAATTATAAGAAACTTTTCTTTTTTCTAAAGATATCTTTCTAAACAGAAGGAAAACCCATGGGAAGTGAAATGAAGAGATATATATACGACTCAGAGAGTTAAAACTGAATATATATTGTCATTCACCTAGGCAAAGAAAAGGTTGCAGATATGACCAAGCATGTATTTTACAATCTCATCAAAATAACACCGGACGTATCAACAAGAGAAGCAAACTAACACTAACGTAAATATAACTATTATAGAGGTTGATTGCTTATCATTATCATTCATTTCGCTTAGAAACTGTTCCTCTTATAATGAAAGTTTCTAATTTCTAAAGTTAACGTAATTATAAATTTTACAGAGGATGATTACTTAGCATTATCATTCATTTAGCGTAGAAACTGTTCCAATTATAAGGTACTCTGCTCATGTCTCACATAATAGAGTGAAAGCTCTAGAAACCCACTTAGCCATTAGGCCTTCCGGGTCTCCTTTCTGACTACTATCTTTTCTTGTCTTTAATTAATAAAATTTTTGCTATTTATTATCTTTGTTTTTAATTAATTTATGAACCACACTGCCAGGGAAACGCTTAAAGGCTATTCCTATACTTCGCTTGTTATCTCTTCAATCATATTTATTGTATTTACTCTTGACTTTTGTAGGTTTTGTTGAACTATTCTCAAACTTTTATCTTTCTCATACTATTTCTTTCCTAGTCTATCTTGTGCGTTTCTAAGTACTGGGCATGCCAAGTCCTTTGCGGTATGATTTATATTTTGTGCATCCTTTTTTGTCCTTATGCAATTTATGCATTTTACATCTTTTACCCTGCAGTTCGTTTCTGTGTGGTTTTAAACTGCACAATTTCCACATGTACTATTAATCTCCTTGCACCATTTGTTAGTGTGACCATATCGTAGGCATTTCTTACATCTCATTGGGGACAGGAATTCTTTAGTATTATGGAATTTCCAATCGCAATAAATTTTAGGTCTTTGTTCGATTATATTGTATATTTGCAGACTTATTTCCATAATTACATTGTAAATGTTATTCTTAGGTTATGTTTTAAAGAGTATCTTACTTGTGCTATAGAATTCTTCCTTCGGAATTTGTGTGAAGTTTTGTTGGTACATTTCTTCTACAAATGCTTCGTCATCTTTGTTTGTTTCTACATCAAAGATTTTATTTTCGGTTTTTTCTTCTCTTTTCTAATTATCTTGACATTTATTCTTTTCCTATGCCTATGCCATTGTTCCATGTATTATTAATTTGGATGTTTTTTTCCTTTGATATTATGCACCTCATTATTGCATTGCCTGTAACCTCATTGATGTTACCCGTTCTTGCAATAGCTGGCTCAACAATTAACACCACTGGTTCTTCTCTCTTTCTATTATTCCATACTCCATTTGTCTTGATTCTTCCATACTTCTTTTTCTGCTTTCTCCTCTCGGTGTACACTATCTTTCCTTATAGTTTTGATTTTCTCTCTCATTTGTTGTAAATATATCGTACTCTACTCTCTTCTACTCTTCTTTTCTTCTTTTTGCATTTCTTCGGTTCTTTCCAAAATACACCTTGTCTGGAGAATTTCCATTTCTTGTCTTATGATGGTTTGTTGTAGCGCTTCCACCTGATCCATGATTTTTGTCCTTATTGTCTTCGTTATACTCTTGTTTTATTTCACCATAAATGCCATTATACCTCCCACGTACTTGTTTGCTTCAGCTAATGTAGCTATTGATTTCCCTCTATTGCTAAATCTTCTTTTCCTCACTCCTTCTTCATCATCTACTTCCTCTTCCATTTCTTCCATGCCTCTCTTCTTTCCACNTCTTCCATTTCTTCCATGCCTCTCTTCTTTCCACTTTCGTTATGTTCGTGTTCCATTGTTTCTTACCAATCGAGATCTTGTATTGTCTTCTCTGTTTTTTCCTGTGATCGTGGGTTTCCTTTTTCTCCTTCTCCTCTTCTCGGGTTTTCCTCTTCTTCTCATCTTGTTGGAGATCTTTGTACTTTGCCTCCTTTCTTAAAAGGATTTCCTCTATCTCTTCCATCACCNACTTTCGTTATGTTCGTGTTCCATTGTTTCTTACCAATCGAGATCTTGTATTGTCTTCTCTGTTTTTTCCTGTGATCATGGGTTTCCTTTTTTCCTCTTCTCGGGTTTTCCTCTTGTTCTCTTCTCGTTGGAGATCTTTGTACTTTGCCTCCTTTCTGAAAAGGATTTCCTCTATCTCTTCCATCACCTTCCTCCTCTCTTCTAACTAACCCTCCTTGGTCTGTCATACTCCTAAAAACTATCGGGGGGCAGAACTCGCCTCAAATTGTTTCATGCGTCGTTTGCGTCACTTTTGCAGTGGCAGGCCCTCCTTGGTGATAGTCCACTAACCTATTTACCTTATTATATCTGTTCAGTATTCTTACAATGATACAAGATCTATAATATCTTGTTAAAAATGATCAATTATGATAGAATTTCATCTCCCACATTAATATTATCATAAACGCATTAAAAACATTCTGACTCACACATTATAATCATCACAATGACATAAACTACACAACATAACATTTAAAAATATTCCAAGCAACCCATGGCCAGAGACTCAAAAAAATTGGCAACACATTTGCCTATTTATTGTATCTGACATGTCTTCTAGTTCTCATATTACAAAAATTATAACACCATATTAATTTCATCATAAGCAAGTCCAGATGTTTAGGTTGTGTTTACCTTATGAAAAGTCTCTCCTCTCGAATGCAATTTCCCCAAACTGTAATGTTATCCACATGATGCTCTATGAGCAGACATGCTATATGAGCATGTTCAAATTCCTAAGTTTGATACTTTATCGAAATATTCACACATAAATTGGATTTAAATGTTCAAAAACTTTATTAAGATAAAAGAATTTTAGGTTCTCAGATAAAAGGGAGTATTCTGTTCATTATTCATAGATCCAAGCTTTATTTGAACATTCCAATTTTATTTATTTTTAGTTTTGTCATTACCAATTCCCCAAGACCAGTGCCCCAGAACATGGACAAGGCTGCATACAAGATTCAGGTTTAAATATTCAAAAAACTTTATTAAGGTAACAAAATTTTAGGTTTTCTGATAGAAGAGAGTATACTATTCATTG
The DNA here is from genome assembly GCA_002778355.1 of Clitarchus hookeri. Lineage (NCBI taxonomy): Eukaryota > Metazoa > Arthropoda > Insecta > Phasmatodea > Phasmatidae > Clitarchus > Clitarchus hookeri. The sequence continues at coordinate 593,317 of NQII01000971.1, read as the reverse complement.
TTCTTAGATACAAACTTAATTTAAACATTCCAATTTTTAGTTTTTAGTTTTGTCGTTACTAGTGCTCCAAGACATGGACAAAATTGCATTCAAGATTCCTCAATTCCTATATAACTTTTGGTAAATGGGCAATTGTTCTTATTAAATCATTTTCTTTAGTTCACATATTAATATTTAACTCTCCAAAATTCAACGCAGTACCTCCTTAATCCATTAAATCCAACGTTTTGCTCTACACCAGCATAATCAGAATTATCACAAATTTTCGAAATTCAAAGCCTCAGCATCCTTTTTACAAGATTATATATTTCGATGTTGGAAAGACACATTGGAAGAGCTCAAATTGATGTTTTGCATTCTATCGTTTTCCTCGGCTATACCATAACCATTACTTCACATATCATACACTTATATATTTGGATAGCCCTGAAGAATATTAAATTTTAAGTTCACACCTCATTTATGTAGTACATTGTGTTAATCCATTTCCAATTCCACGTTTATTCATACAAATTTACTATTTTTAGGTTTATCGTAATTGATCCATATGCAATGTTGTATCTGCCTTTTGATAAATTTCTCCTCTCAAATTCAATTTCCATAAGTTATAATCTAGTCCACAAGATGTTCTAAGCACAAACTAACATATGTATGCTCAATTCCTAAATTAAATACTTTGTCAGAATGTACGCACATAGCCAGCGCCCCAGGCAATTTTCTTAAACTGGATTTAAATATATCAAAAACTTTATATAAATAATAAAATTTAAGGTTAACAAATAGAAGGGAGTATACTGTTTATTATTCATAAACCCAAACTTCATTTACAGATTCCAATTTTTTATTTTTAGTTCTGTCGTTACTTTGATGGAGTGCAATGTTTAACCTTTCTCGGCTAAAACATTTTAATTCAAAATTCCACTTTTCCTATGTGTATCTTGATGTAAGCTCATTCCTGATACTATTACAATTACTATAGTTATCTTTCAAAGTCAATACACTCACAGACACAGCCATTCTGTACATCTCGGATTCCTAAAAACACAAGTCTTGTGACTCGTATTTTGGTTGTTGTTTTATTTATTCTTCTCTTGATGTCTTGCTTCACATTCATTTTCGCATATTCCTTGACCTTCGCACCGCCCAATAACACACGATTTCACATATTTGAAGGTGTAATTATTGTAATTGGGGCGAAAACTGCCCCCAACCCCCCGCGACTGTAAACACTACTAACACACACAAGCAATCACCATTGATGATGATAGCACCATCTATGGTGTCCAAGGGAAGTTAAAAGAACGTATATATATATACAACTCAGAGAGAAATACTGAATATATATTGTCATTAACCTCGCCAATGAAAAGGTTGTAGATATGATGAAGCATGTATTTTACAATCTCATCGTATTAACACAGGCCTTATCAAGCAGAGAAGCGAACAAACACTTACTTAAATATGACTATTATATAGTATGTTTACTAAGTATTAACATTCATTTCGCTTAGAATCTGTTCCAATTATAAGGAACTTTGCTAATTTCATATAAGTTGGCCAGATTCTGACAGTCAGTGGGTGACAACTTGACGAATTTGAAACAAACAACATGCCATTTACAAAATCCTGTTTCAGATGATGCACAAACGAACAAAAGTTAATGTTATGTTGGCTATTTTGAGTGCACTGCCAACACACATTAGACCCGCGGAAAATTGCGATAAGAAAGAGTTCCTAGGTTAATTAATACTTTTTATTTTACATGGTCATAAAAGAGCGGAGTTTAGTGTTAGAACCTAAACTTCGTGCCAAAGTAGAAATTTATAGGTCTTCAAAATGAAAGGTACAGTAAAACTATCTGTATCCAAGTGAAACGCAATTTCAAATCCTTTTTTCACGTCCTAATCGCGCCTCTCCAACCCTGCTTTCATTACATGCTTGATATTAATTCCAAAAAGCATACAGAAATATTGCATAACATTGTTCAATTATTTTTTCTAATAATTTAACGAAATATATTTTTAATTCGTGTCGTTCCGAGCCGGTAATAGAAAAACTGTCAACCTTAAAAATACGCTACATATTGAGCAAAATAAGAAGCTCAGACTTCACTCCGGACAGGATGTGCGCTCTACACATCGGATTTTTCCTGAACCATTACCAGGCCATAAAAAAAGCGTTCCATGTGCGACATATATAAATTTACGATCATATACCAATAGTTTTATTTTTCGCGAGCTCTGCATAATTTTTAAAGTAACATTTATTTTGTGTACAACATTTACGAACCACCCTACACACCCTCCAAACTCAGTTCCGAGGCCTCTCTTAAAGCCTGCTGCACCACCCAAATAGTTCACCAATTGCTGCACGAAGTAGCACCTCCTGGACGCTCTGACTCGTCTTATCAAAGTCTTTTCTTGACGCACCAGTTGATGGCGAATGGATACATAAACGAAAAGTAAACATTGGAGCGGCGATCGACAACTGTCAATAATGTGACCTATATATGGTAGGGTCCTCGCCATTTGTAGACGCAGTGCTGTAGCAACTCTGTCAGCTATGGAAGAAATGGTTTTGTCTATGGTTTTTTGTTTGTTCATATTTTCGCCGCTGGACTTCTAACATGGCGCAGGCTCTAGTAATAGTGTCGCTCGGGGAATCCCCACTTTCTGTTTTGTATGTATAAGAAAGACTCCACTACCTATACGTCATTTGATCGTTATGAGAATTGATTGTTTGTGGCATAGACGGACTATCAGGTTCAACTTCTCCAGAGAGAACGGTGCTGTGTCCTCAGTCCTGACCTTACACTCTGAGTTTTCTCTCACTTCTCTGTGGTAATTACTCTCCCCTATCCGAGAGTCGTCAGGCAACAAGACTTACATCAAGTGCCTGGCGTTCTCCTCAAAGGAATGTAGTAATGTTCCATTGCGCTCAAGAGCTGGTAACTCCTCAGTGCTTCTTAGTTTTCATGACACCATCCGGTAGACCAGGTCCCATGGGTCTTCGTTCCTTCTTTCGGATACGAGCATTTTCCACGTTTGTTGCTTCTTTTTCCGCAGAATCTGCCAGTAGTCCCTCTCAGGACATTATCCTGCCGAACTGCTATTTGCCTCTGTTCAGGCTGGTAGATCTTTTTGAAGTGTTTCCTGGTTCTTTTTACACTTATCCGCATTCTTTCAAGCTCATCATCCCACCAGGGATGATGGGGCACTTTCCTGGTGACCTGGGGAATTGCCTCCTTACAGGTCACCATTATTCCCATTGCCAGGCCTTCTGCTGGTTAATTTGTTGTCATAAAAGCACAGTCGTGTCTGTAACTTTCTAAGTTCCTCAACAGTACTCTGTCAAAGAGGGTCCAATTGACTTTTGCCATGATGTACCGAGGGCGCTCTGATCTGTTTCCCTTACTACCATTCAACTGGATGGTGAACAGTATCATTTTATGGTCTGATTCCACCTTGTCTGAAACCTTCCAGTCGCCAATACTTCCGAGTGCATGCATGCGCTGTCGCTACGGTGACATCCAGATACAGTTCCATATTATGGGCAGGCGACAAATGTGTCGCTTGATGACCAGGTGTGTTCGCAACATACAGATTTCTCTCGGTCAGGTACCTGTCAGGACAAGGCATGTACGGACCTGCTTCCCTTTGCCTAGTTGTCTCCCATATTTGTCAGTATTATTTCACCCTTCGCTGTAATTGTTTGAGTAAAGTGTGCGTTACTTTTTTTTTTTTGCTGAAGAATGAGTCGTGCAGCGAAAATTTTACAACGCTTGAAGAATTTACCTGAAGAAATGAATGATTGTAAGTACATTTTTCTTTTAGGGTTCGTCGTAGGTAAAGTTTAGGCCATATTTTTTAATAAAGTGGGATTTTTCGGTTTTAGATCGGTATTCGTGGCCACTGAGGTTGGACAAAGCAGTACTGTAGGTCAAATTTCCAACGCTCCAATTGAAGAAAATTAAGTAATTCCACATTATGACCTTGAAAAAGAATCTGATAGACCTAGTGAACATGAGGATCATCAGTTTGAGGGGACGTTACAAATTTAGCATGTACATACATAATAAACCAACCAAACATGGAATAAAAATGAACGCCTTGGTCGATGCCCTGGTATTTTATATGGCTAATTTGAAAATTTATTGTGGCCAACAACCTTCTGGGCCATATGACTTGAATAATAGCGCCAATAGTGTTGTGTTACGACTAGTTGAGCTGATTCCCAATAATGGGCATAATATTACAATGGATAACTAACTACTTTACATAATTCACCTTAGCAAATAAATTGTTGTAATTGAGGACAACAATTGCAGGGACTCTAAGAAAAAATAAGAGGGAAATACCTTCCGAGTTCGTAAATACAAAGAAGAGGCCGGTATACAGTAGCCTCTATGGTTACCACAAGTACGGGCTTCTTGTCACATATAAGCCAAAAGTCAACAAACTGTGCTTTTGCTGTGTACCTTACACTCCGAAAGGAATATTGATGAAGGAACAGGAGATAGGCAAAAACCAGAAGTTATTTCCTTTTATAATTTGACAAAAGGAGGAGTAGATGTTGATGAGCTGAAAACTTTATATTCCGTCAGTAGGATCAGCAGACGGTGGTCTCTTGCGATTTTTTTTTTCAATTGTAGACATAGGGGGAATTAACTCCCACATTATCTACGAGGCTAATACAAACGAGAAATTAGAGAGGTGGTTGCATTTGAAGCAACTGGCCCTTCAGCTGATAAGGCCGCACTTAGCAAGAAGAGCCTCCATAGTGACCTCACCAACAGATCTGAAGAGAATAATAACGAAAATGGTAGGCGAAAATGAATCCCATCAAAAACGGCGGAGAGAAGATTCAGCAGAACGAATTTGTGGTGTCTGCCCAAGAAGAAAAAATTGAACAAAAAAAAATTGTTGAATCTGCAAAATACCTATTTGTAATGAACATTGTGAATTTATTTGCTCTAATTGCATTTTAAATGTTAGATAATTATAATCAGAAAATGTAAAAAATTATTTTTAACAATATTTATATTTATATTTTTATTTGATTATGAATGTAACAGTATTTTTTTATAATACTAACAGTAGAGAATCTACACCATTTCTTGTAATTAACGATTTAATTTGCATTTTTGTTATTACTTTTTAAGGCTTATATACAAACAAAAGAGTAATCCCTACAGTTTTCTTAATAATCTATTATTAATTTTGGTTAATAATTAATTTTATTGTGTTAATAAAGTTTTGTTGTTGTCTTCATTCATTTTTTTCCAATACATTAATAATAATTTCAACATTTTATTGAGTAAAATACATTAAATGGGTGAATGAATTATTGGTGAATTTGTTTTAAATAAAACAAAATTTTAAAAAAAATGTAAATAATGCAGATTATAACTAACAGAAATGACTAAAACTGAGATGTGATGGAAACGCTCACGTGCGACCAAGGTGTCTCACGGAGGGGCCCGACCAACGCTGGGTTAAGTAAACATAATTTCCCTATCTTTGAGTTTTTATTGCTCATTGGAAAATAAATACACAATGTCCCTGAACGCGCACATAAGGACCATGCAACGTGAACTATATTGGAGACGAAAATGTTAGTGGCAAAATGTCGTAACACGTCTTTTGATGGTTGACTTTACACCACCAATAGATGTTCCCTGTAAGAATAACGCTGGGGAATGATAAGCGAGCATATAACATTAAATGAATGTAGGGAGGGGGTCAAGACGGTTAGCACACAGGGTTAACAGTGAAATGTCTCCACTCAACTTTAACCGCAGTTTATACACGCTATACAAATACATATTTCCACCTGTCAGCCAATTTACTCGAAAAGGCGAGTAGCCTATATCGATTTATTAATCTTGAGAGTACATTGTTTTTGTATGTGTATCTATTGAATACGCTATTAAAGTATGTAAGATGTGGTACTTAGCTATAATAAGTAATAATAATAAATAATATTTCAAACTGCGAAAACTAATAATATATATTTTGGTAACGACATGTTGGTCCTTAGTCTCCCTCCGCAGCGCAGTTTCTCTTGGTTGGTTGGTAAAAATACATGGTATTAGTAAACATTGAACACTCGGAAAGGGGTATGGTTTGAGTCAATAACTGCGCAATATTTGTAGGTGCGTGTTCAGCGATTTGTGATTGTGAGAGTTAAATTTGAATTAATGACATGTTCGAAGCCCAGAGCATTAATGCTGAACACAAAGATCTAATTCACGATGTGGCTTACGATTACTACGGGCAAAGGATGGCCACGTGCTCTAGCGATCAGTTTGTTAAAGTGAGTATTCAGAATCTCTACTGAATAGTGCAAATTTAAAAAAAGACTCGCCTTAAACAAGTGTATACCCGAGCCATGTTCCCCACATTGCATTCGTAATGGTCTAAAAATAAATAAAATTTGGGTCTGCTGCTAAATTAAGGTCAGTAAAGAAATGTTTTTGGGGTTTGCGAAAGTTTCGTAATCATTTCCCTAATAAAACTTTTTCAGGTAATTATTAAGTTTAGGGGCTTTTCTGAAAAACACAAAAAAAAATTTTATTTTGACAGAAAAGCCCCTAAACTTAATAATTACCCTTTTGGGGGTTATGATTACCTTAGAAAGTAACCTAGAGAGTATTTTTGTTATACACAGGACTCCATCAAATGTGCACTAAACGTAGGCGTACTTACTTGCAGGTTCCCTAATGAACCTCACTGGAATACAGCCCAAAGAATTGTTAGAATGTCGGAAAAAATACTAATATTTAAAGTGTGACGTTCATGTGTCAAACAGTGTCCGGGCTTCACATATCACAACACTTGACCAACATGCACCTTTTTGTGACCCTACTAACCAAGGAGCCATGCTGGTGTATTAGTTGGACTACTCGCCTCCCACCAAGACGAATCAGGTTTGATTCCTGACGTGGTTGCCCGAATTTTAGCATTTGGGAAATATAGCGGATGTTGCCAGCTGTTGGTGGGCAGGTTTTCTTGGGGGCTGTTCCGTTTCCCCTGCTCTTTTTTTTCCTCTTATGATCCATCTTCCCCTCATTTCACCCTCACCATTGCTCAGACCTTGTTATCTATGAAAACATCTCAGCTCAATTTGTGGACCAATTCAAATTTTAAATCATAGGTACCAATATATCATGACTGTCGTAACAAAATATTTCTTATAGCATATTTACATCGTTCAAATGCCTTCAAATATAGCTGCCAAATTTTATCCATGTTGTAATTGTAAAACTACATGAATAGGCCTATCTTGATTTAAAAATGATGTTGCACTAATTGATTCATAATTATCAGACAGAAGTTCAGAATTTATGTTTGTTCTACAGCATAGCACAATGTATATTGCCATAAAGATCTCAGTTATAGTTTCAAAATAAGTATTCCTAAACAACTGAAATAAGTTAGGAACCAGTAATTCAAGATGGTGTTTGAGACCATGTGGTATACTGGTTAAGAGGTTTCCATTCCACAAGGGCCAAAGCTAGAGTTTACCAGCCCTGCATATTGTACAAGAAATATTTATATTGCCTAGAGTGCTGGAAATTAGTTTCCATTGGGAGAAGAGTAGTTGTCCCCAGAGGAGTGTACACATTGTTTTAGAAATTGTAATATAATAAGTTCAGTTTTATTCATATTTTAATAAGTTGTAATGTTGCAGATGTCAGATTTGGTGACTGGAAATCACAGCTCTGTTTTACTCACTCGGTAGAGATATGAGGAGACTTAAATAAAGTCGTTATTTTAAAATAAACTAAAAGAATTTAGTTGTAAGGCTATTTCCTCCGTATTTATTTCAAGTAAAAAAAAACAGTTCACATTCTTTAATTAATGCAAAATCACGAACAGTTTTGCTTAACGAGACAGTCGTAGTACAGAACAGTGCAGCAGAGTTAATTAATTATGAACGTCACAAAACGTGTATCGTGAGAAAATTTACATAGACATGAGGGACGTCATTTACCTCCTATCACCCTAGTGACCTCCCACACCGGCAGAAATAATTTAATAGATTAAGGTCAACTGCTGGCCGTCAACTGCTAGTGGGCAGCAGGCACTCCTGGTTAATGTCGCTATGTGCTCTACCCCCACTCACACCATGGTACGAAAATCCTAACCTAATAAGGGCATGGTACATTAGCCCTTCAGATACTGTACTAACCCCCATCAGAACCACCTTTCCACGCCAGTTGAGTAAATCAATCAAATTTCTTGAATATTCTTGAACAAAAAAATGTCTACAATTGTGGTAACAACCCTAACCTCCGATTGCTGATGCAATCTCAACTGCGACTTCAGAAAAAGCAAACGCATGACAGTTAAACATACTAACACTGTCAAAATGTCAAATACTGATAAGCTATTACAATTCCTCGCAAACAAAAGAAAACTAACCAAATGTCCCGATTAAATTAGTATTAACTGCATCATTACAAAGTACTACAAAAAATTTTTGTAACCTAGGGTTCCAAATAAATATTAAAATTTCCCTTCTTTTGTTAAAAAATTTCGAAAAATCAGTGAATTTTTTTTTTTTTTTTTTACATTTTATAGCAACCCTGAAAAGTTTAACATCTTAAACGACAACCTTGCTCTAATACACTGACTTCAAGTCATTACTGATGTGCAGTTGTTCAAGAACTGTTGTGAGTGTACATGCTTTGTGGTATAGGCTCTTCACGACAAAGAGAGCACTTTTGAAAGCCCTGCCTAAGATCTACCTTTCTCCACCTACATTGCAGTGGGTCTAACAACTTTATTCATGTGTCAGTCGAGTGAAAACGCCTCTCCATGACGTATGTGTAAACTAGCAAGGTTTATCTGCTGTCCGGTATCTTGGCACCCCACGTTCGGTTGTTTTGAGGTGCAGGTGCTCTGGGTCCAGACTTCCTACTGATTAATAATGTTTGGCCTCATAGAGCACAGCTTGTTGTCGTCATCCTGAGAGATATTGTGTGCATGGATTGGCCTGCTTACTCTCCTAACTTAAATCAGATAGAGCATGTGTGGGATGCTCTAGGAAGACAAGTTGCTTCACGTCCAAATCCACCAATAACTCTCCAGAGCTTACGAGCTGCTGCACAGGAAGAATGGGCATTAATACCGCAAACTGCGATCAGTGACCTAATTTGGAGCATGCCACGTTGTCGTCAGGCCTATAATGCTGCCAGAAGTAATCTCACACCATATTGAGCACACGTAACTGATTTTCTGAATGTGTGTGAAAGTGACCAAGTCTTGAAAAAAAGAGCATGTGTTAATTTTTCCTGTTAGTTCATGAAGAAATGATGTTAAAAGTATTAATTTGTTTATGCTTTGTAATTTATTACCACCTGAAAATATTTTGTGGCAAAATGATTATGGGAGGGATGGGTGTCTATCTGTTGCTTTAATTTTGGACACAAGTGTATTTTACTCAACTCACTGCCAACTTAACCAGAGGCCCGCATGACAGTGAGTACATTAATGTTTTATGCATTTTGTTTGTAGGTGTGGGACCAGGACGAGCAGGACACCTGGCACATGACCGCTAGCTGGAAGGCCCACAGTGGATCCGTGTGGAAAGTGACGTGGGCCCACCCAGAGTTTGGCCAGGTGTTGGCCACGTGTTCCTTTGACCGCACTGCAGCTGTCTGGGAGGAAATAGGTGAGAGAATATTTATAATCTGTCCGTACAGACCAGTAATTTGCCATGCACTAAAGGACGTTCGCTAGGCACAGCACCAGCTGGTGCACGATTTCTACACTGTCTCTCTTGTCAGTATGCTATCTAAATTGATAGTTAATTTCTTGTTTGGTGTAGCGTACATAAGTTCGTGTTGAGTGTAGTCGAGGGGTTTGGGTGGCTCGTAATGACAAGGCCTTGAGAGACGACGAGGGTGAAGCGAAGTGGATGTGGAGCAGTGCCAAAATGCAAGGAATGGGAAAATAGAAGATCCCCAACTAGCTGACTACCGGTATCATCCGGTAAGATTCCCACATGTGAGAATCTGGGAGTGACCCATCCGGCAATTGAACCCTGCTTGCCTTAGTGGGAGGCTAGCACTCTAGCCATTATGCCAACCACTGCCCTTTGTTCTTGTTGAGAGGTAATGCGTTAACTCCCATATTGAAGTTACATGTGTGTTGACTTACTGATGCTACTGAGGATACAGCATGTTTACTGCCTACAGCTCATGGAACAGCTTTGGGTCTGCACTGAGCCATGCTGCAGGTCTTGAGCAGGTGAATGTCCAACGAAGAAACAAAGATCACTAGCCACAAGGATTGCATTCCGTGTACAGTAAAACTATTTTTAAGTGTCTGAAGGGACTGGAAAATTGATGTGAACTTATTAACAGGAAAACTTCTCAACAGGGAACTTTCCATAGGGTTTTAAGGTACTCGTGTGGTGGCGGTCTGGGCACTGTCAGGTGCACAAATTCCACTTACGCTTTGCACCAAAGAGGTTGGCTGCACCATTGGGGACTTTCCTGTGAAGGTTGCCAGAGGAGAAATGGTTTAGGGAAAGGACATGGGATTTGACTAGTGCAAGATTCACATTACCTTAAGGAATTAATCCCTTCCATCTCAAATTTTAATTTTTTCTTTGCCGCATATCTTATTATAGAAGGTGTAACAAAAAATTTTGGAATTGCAGAGCGTAGAAAACAGCTTTGCAAACATTTTAAAATTGTTATGGTCTTACTCACTTTTACTACTAGCCAACAGCCAAGAATAATTAAGTGATTATTTTATGTGGGTGTCTACAGAAATGTTAGAAGTAAGTCAGTAATGGCAATGCGATGCAGACTTCAGGAAGTGTACGAAGTTACACCCTATACCATGTTAGCCCCCACAATATAAAACAAAATTTGTACTGCAAGGTTTTAGAGTAAATTACATTAAGATGGAAGGGATCACTCCCCTGTAATTTGGAGCATTTTCCTTTATAGGCTTTGCATGTTATGTCTTTAACTGCTGGAAGTTAATAAGTTAACATTTCCTTCTCATTTGTTGAATAATAGGAAACATTTCTTATTTCTTTGATATTGGTCAGCGGTGTGTATATGCATTACAATTATGTAATTTTAAAAATGAAAAAATTTCAGTCTTGTATTTTTTTTTTATTGCCGCAACTGCTGAGATGTGGTTCCTAGTTGGGGTTGTAGGAAAACAATTGTGTTACATGTTACCATGTTCAGGGTTCTGCTAAAGTATGTACATAACAGGTTTTTTTTAGAACAGCCATTCCCCAACTACTGTATACCATTGTTCTGAAATTTATATTATAAAAACATCCTTGTGACATGCCCACTGTACAACACTATTTTATATTTTGCTCTATGGTAAAATATGTGCCAGGTATCTGGAGTTCAACAAGGTTTATTTTTTTCTTATTTATTAATTATGCATTTGCTTCTTGGACACTAAAATGCTTTTGGGCTATGGGTGTAAAGCACATCAGTGTAAAAACATCACACATAAATGGACAATGTCAATTACAGACAATCAGTTTGAACACGGACAATACAGTAATATATATACTACTGTACAATAATGTAAATAACAGTATAGTAATGCAAACAACGTGAATACCATAATTTAAACATGTTCCAGATGATTAGATGAGATAAACCAGAGCTGAGTACATGCAATTTATAACACACATAAAAAGCAGTGTTAATTTCACATTTTCACAAAGATTGCATACTTAGGTCTTGTAATATTCATGTTAAGACTAGAAGGTTTTGTTTAGCGTTGTCCTAAATTAAAGAGAGGTTGTTAAACAGTGCTACGGCATTGTGTTCATGTAGCGAGGTGGTAGCACCAGGAAAAATTTTATTTCAAGCCAGGCTGTAATTTTTAATTTACGAGTTTCAAGTTGTTAACCAGATGGTTTGAGCCCATTATCAGAGAACTGTATTGCTAGTATCCTGTCTGTATATTTTGTGCTGCTTCAGGGATTTTTGGGTAGTCTGCAGTTACACAAGAATGCACCTGAAGTCTGAAGTATGCTGTGGAACTGAAATGCATGTTGTGTTGTCAGTTGGTGAAGGCTCTGTCCCTGGAGAACGCGGAATGAGGCACTGGGTTCGGCGGACGAACCTGGTGGACTCCCGAACGTCTGTGACGGACGTGAAGTTTGCCCCCAAGTCCCTGGGTCTGCTGCTGGCAACCTGTTCCGCTGATGGAGTCGTCAGGATCTACGAGGCACCTGACGTCATGAATCTCAGTCAGTGGACTCTACAGCACGAGATATCCTGCAAGTTGTCTTGTAGCTGTCTCAGTTGGAACCCTTCGTTTAATCGGTAAACATGCACTTCTGTTGTAAATTTAATGGTCCATGTCACTTTCTCATTTAGTTACTTTTGTCCAGTGATGAAATAATATTTTGGTTAACTTTGGGGTTTCTAAGACATTTAATGTTGAGAGTAAATCTGATCCTCAGTATGTTGCCCATTTTTGTGAACTAAAAAGTATGGCCCAAAGATTATTGCGACTTTGCTTCTGATAATCACATTTTAAGTAGTATATGTGGTGGTGCTGTGTATGCTGTAGTACTCATCCACCAATGCTGGCAGTTGGAAGTGATGATCCCAATCAGTCTGCTGGAAGTAAAGTGTTCATCTACGAATACAGTGAGAACATGAGGCGATGGAACAAGACAGAAAGCTTGTCTGCAGTCACGAATCCTGTGCATGACATTGCTTTCGCTCCAAATTTGGGCCGCAGTTTTCATCTGTTAGCAATAGCTGCCAAGGACATACGGATAGTTACACTGAGGCCTCAGTTGTAAGTGCTTTTCTGTAGTGTTCTCTATTTTATGACTTCTCCCTGAGCACTGTCTTCTGTTCATTTTATTAAAAGTAGTGCAAATTATTTATTTATTGAAATTGAATTATGTTTGTAAAGTTTTTTGAAAAACATTTTGTAGGTTTGAGAAGTTGATGTGACGTTGATTGCTTGTATTATTTCTTGCATCATTTTTTTACTATTGTGTATATTTGAGTAAAAATCAGTGAAATTCTGCACTTCATAGAACCAAATTCAAACAGACCATTGTGTTGCTTTCTAAAACTTCACTGTATTATTTTCATGATTTTTTTTAGTTTGTATAAAAGTACCTGGTATTTATCTAAAAACTATTAGATTAGTACACAATATTCTGGTTGTCACTAAAGAACAAATATTTTACACTGTAATTAACCATCCACAAATGTTTGAAGGTACCCAATTATTTATAATTTTTAAGCAATCTAAGGAAAGTATTTATAAAATACGTGTTACAGCAAGTATATTTATGCATTCTGTTATTTTTAACTGTAAATGAATGTTTTGTGTTGTTGATGCGTTAAATAATTTAGTCCATGTAAGAAGTTAGTGAAATATTTGAAAACATGTGATTCCATATGCAATAATACATATAAATATGTATTTTTCAATATGTGTTTTGGAGAAAATGCTTATAATGAACAAGTACAGTGCGTGACAATATTTACTGTATGAAAATTGTGATAAATAATTTGGTCTAGGGACAGCACAGAAGCACAAAGTGGTCTTCCAAAGCTGGATGTGGAGATTACTGCACATTTTGACGACCACTACAATACTGTGTGGAGGGTGTGTTGGAACATCACTGGCACCATCCTTGCCTCTTCAGGGGATGATGGCTGTGTCAGACTGTGGAAAGGTCAGTTGCATCAACTGATCTGAAAGTAGTCACATTATGAATGTATCCACCCATAAATCTGTTATATGTTCTAACACAATTATTTTGTACACACAAGAAAGCCACAATACCTTTAAACTATAAGCAAATACAAATTTTGTTTGAAAAATTCTTAAAAATACAGTAGCCTATACCTTAAGAGGCTGTCGTTAAGTTTGCAACTGAATTTCTTTTTGCACACGAAAACTTGCTGATCACTCCAAGGCAGAATGACACAAGAAGCATTCAGTCAAGTTTACACTATCTGCAACATACAAACAACCTTAAGTGTGTTGCTAATCAATTCCTGAAACATGTTTGAAATTATTTCAGTCCTTCATTAATATCATCTGTTTTCATTGGATTCCTGAAATCACTCCTGGTAAATGCTGGGAGGTTCCCTACTACAGGCCATGGCCGATTCCTTCCCTGCTCCGACTTCTCTGAGCAACTTGCTCCATCTCTAATGACCTCATTGTTGATGAGATATTACTCCCTTTAATTAGTGTAGTAGAAATTGACAACTGTCTCCGTGTGATATTTGGGGTATGTGTGCTGCAGCCAACTACTTGGGCCAGTGGAAATGTGTGTTAGTGCTGAAAGGAGACGGCACCCAGGCGCAGAGTGACCCAGCCACCCCGGCTGTGCCAATACCCGTGAGCGTCGCGACCAGCACGTCGCAGGGCTCCACCACCAGGTATTACAAGCTGGGCACCATCAGTAATCCCAGCCACGTGCCGTGGCATTGACCTGCTTCCTCTACCTTAATGTAGACACCCCACCAATGTGGACAAACACTGACAGTCCACGAGTACTTGTGAGCATATTGTGTATAATGGCGTTTAAATGGAAATGCAGGTGTTTCTTGAGCCTAGTACATGCTGGCATCTCTCTTGAAACACTAAAGTGAACCTAAATGATAAACAGTCATGTCAATACCCACTTCTCTATTAGTTATCATGCAAAAAATGACATGGACCATACACCCAGTACAAGGTTTTTGCGTATTTGTAGGTGGGAATTTTGCTTGTTTACAGGCTTATTTTTTAGACAGAACTGTGGAATCTTGTATCTGTGAATGTGGCCTACTAGAAGATTCACACAAATGACAGTTTTGTAATGCACTGATCATTTCATATTTTATTACCAAGGTTCAATTATCTCTTTTACGAGTGCCATTTAATTAATATTTATGTAACTACTAATGATTTGAAAGCATACTTTTCAAAACGTATTTGCTCTGCTAACAGATTTAGTATATTAGCATTACTCAAACTGTTTTAAAGTGGTACCTACATATGAAACATAATTCTAATTGAGTACTGCATAATGTTTCTGACACACGTGGTGTGAAGTGGCAGCTTTGCAATGCAGTACATGAAGCAACACCATGCGAGTCTCCAGTTTCGCCTTTTATATGGTTATACGCAGTGTATTTTGTCCTGCTTATGAGCATGGTACATGTTGTGTAGTTGCGAGTAAATACTGAATGTATACAGTGTTGATATTTAGTGGTAAGTTCAAGTAAATGTGAGAAGTAAAGTTTCAAATTATACAAGAATGAATGTTAACAAAGTGGGTTGAGTGAAAGTAAAATTGTAAAACATTTCAATATAAATTTTTTGTCACTTCTCACCATTTTAAAAAACAAAGATAAAATTAAAGATGTTTTCAAGAAAAATATGTATGTCCAGAAAGAACAACTTAAGCAGGGTCAATGGTTCAGAACTGGATGCCATTTGGTTTTAATGATTTTGTTCTCCATGGTAGATAAACCAATAAATCAGCTTATAATACAAGCAAAACTAAATAACTAACACTTGGAAAATTATTTACTTCAGTTTCAGTGTGTCTTCAAGGCAAGAAGTGATTTTGTACTGTTGCATATATCTGGCAAGTCTGGGTTTTGAGAATGATAAAAAATTTGGTGCCCTGTTCTCTAAAAATTTGAAGTGCTATGAGCCCAGAAACATGTACAATGCTGATGAATTAGGTATTATTTTATAATTTGTGGCGTAATAAAACATCACTTATCAATTAAAATTAATGCGTGCAAGGACAGGAAATGAGCAAAGATTTTATCACTGCTTCTGTGTGTGAATATTAATGCAGCAATAAACTTTAAACTCCTTGTAATTAGTAAATCTGCTAATCCTCATGTGCTTCGTTCCATTAAAAGTACAGTCAGGGCCTGATTTTTTGTGGCCTCATGGTTCCTGAAAATTGCTCCATAAATTCACTGTCCTAAAATTGTTGCAGACTGATTTTGATCCCCCTAACCCCACCATCCACAAATTGTATTAATAGTGTGTTTTTCATGTAAAGTCTAATTTTAATTGTCTCTGGTGCAATAATAACAGGTTTTTAAATTTAAATATTAATTTTCAATACCCATATATTTTGCACATTAAAGTATATCCCTGAACAGTATATATGACCTCTCCTTGTCTTGAAAATTACATTGGGCACCCGGTCACTTTTACTGAGTGTAAAGTCTATTTTTAATAGCTTCTGGCAGAAAAATCAGACAATTTATTGATGAAATTTTAATGGAAATGAAATGCATGTGAAGGCCCCAGGGAAGATCAAGAAGGTGTGGGGAACAGATAATAGCAAGGGTACAGGAGAGGGAAGAATATTGGAGTAGGTAAGAGCAAGGAGGAAGAGTGGTTGAGAGATAGGAGATGGAGACTTTACTCTGCTGACCTGACTGAAGGCTGTAAATAGCAGTGGATGATGATGGCTTACAGCCCATGCTTATAATCTATCTGTTGCAGAAAGTGGTAATGGGAAAAGTATTAGCAAAATGGAACATAATGGATGCCACCTGTAATGTTGCCAGCTCATGGGAAGTGGGAAATTTTTTCTAAAGCCATTGCTTGATGTATCTGTCATATGGGTTTTTGGCAACATCCAGACGTTGAAGGGAAGGATTATGAAAATTCACCACTGACTTAGAGCCAGCCGTTTGACATCATGGAGCTTGATTGTCATTTTGAAGATTTTGTTGCAGCTGATGAAAGCGCTTAATAGTCCAGTGAAAAGAGTTGTGATGAATTAGTTGTGGTAATGACAAACAAGAGAAATTGAGCAAGTTCTGAAGAGGATCATGAGGAAATCTGATATGCAACATCACAGGTTACAGTACTGCAAGTATTTGATCTACTAAACAATTTTTTTTCTATATATCGGAAAATTTTTCCATTGGTGATTTATCAGCATATTTTAGCAGGTTGAAACATTTTTGATTAGAAATGCTTCCATTAAACAAAAACAGGCAACAATTGACTCTTTCTTTAAGACATAGGTAGTTTAGTTTCCGTTTTTTCTTATGTTATGTTGATTCCAATATGAGTACTGGTTTTTAGCACTTTTATGAAATCTTGCTAGAGGTTCTACTGTATTTTTGAAGTAAAACGTTCATTCAAGCTGGACATTTTCACAAGTAGTTATAGAAATAAGCTAAAGAAAAACATTTATAATAGATATTAATACACACAGATGAACATTTTTCTTACCATAACAAACAGATTGACAATAACTCAGGTTAACCTAGATTCTAGAATGTAAATAAATGTTGTAGACATGTACATATGTTATTTTTAAATACTGTGTTAGCATAAATAATTGACTTTGTGTTTACTTTGGACTTGTACAAGAAAGGTAGTGAATAATAGGACAGTCACTTTACCACTACAAGTTGCAATGTACAAGAAACTATTCACCTTCTTTGTTCAGAAATATGCCTTTCTGTACTTAGCATAACCGAGTTCATAGTAAACTGCAGTGTCATGAATTAAGATGTAGTTCAAGGGTAACACATTTTCCTTTTGATTGCTTTATGAATAACTTACACTGATAATTAAAGATTAACTAGCAGGGTTGGTCATTGCAATTAGCTTTTTAGATTCATTTCATTTCATGTGTTTGGTTAGCTGTTGCTATTTTAACCATTTGCACACTTTTTATTTTATAGAACCAAAAATAACCTGTGGTAAATAACTGTTTCATACAATCTCAAAAGAAAATCTTGTAAAAATGTAATTGGTTTTTTTTTATTGTAAGTTTTCCTAGAAGTGGAATGACATGAATGTTTAGTAGGCATGCAGGTACAATGTTAATTTTTCTCCAATATTTCTTTGACACCCTGGAGACTAAATGGCACAACACATACACATGTAGTGGCGGTAAATTGGTGAAATATTGTTATAGAATTTTTTTACATGTACTTTTTATTATTGCTTCTTTGTTTATGTGCCATATAACACCTGTTACATTTTACATTTTGGATCCCCCCCCCAATTTCTGTCCTTTTCCTTCCAATGTAAAATTTCATATTTCGCTAAGAACAAAGTTACAAAAGTTATGTACTTGAAATCACCAGCCATGTTTATTGCCTCCCCAAAATAAAAAAACTTTGGAACAAGTTTATGGATTTATGTTTTATCCCCTAATCTGGAGTCATGTGACTGTCTTCCAAAACGCAAGTCAAATCTGCTAATTACTTTTGGTTGGGTTATTTCAGTTACAGTAAATACATTGTTACACTAGTTCAAAAACTGACTGAAATATAATATAAAACAAAATGCCCTAAAAAACACACAACTTCTTAAAAATGTAATGTAGAGTGTGGCACTGCTTGCTGTGCAAATACGTGGTTTTTTTATTTATGAAATTTGATGTTTGTAATGTTGTTTGAAGTGTAGTCAGCATTTTTTAAAGATGTTGCCAAAGTACTTAAAATATTGACATAATACCTATACACTGTAATCACAAAAATGTAAAGGGATGAAAAAATTAAGTGTGATTGTACTTGAGGTGTTGTGCACTGTGTATATTGTTAACAACTTCATAAAATATTTCCCCCAGATTTTTTTGTTTGAAAATTATTTTCGATCTTATAACAGTGCTTTTAATTTGAACTTCAATTACAAGTTTTTGTTCCACTTGAAAAGTAATTTACTTCTGTCTTTAACATGAATTTACAAACAAGTAAGTTTTTGGCGTCAAAACAAAAATTTGCAAAAAAATACATGCTATAATGTATTCATGGTAACTTCAAGATTTTCTGAAACCCTGCAAAATATCTACTTTCAGGGAGCCGATTATGTATCCTTCCGCAGTATGTAAACAAAACATTGCCATGTGACACCTGTCAAACGTTTTGTAAACAGTGCCATGTGGGAACTGTCAAATATTTTGTAAACAAACAGTGCCTTGTGGGAACTGTCAAATATTTTATTAACAGTGTCCATGTGGGAACTACCAAAATTTATTTTTGAAGAGAAACAATGCCATGTAATCTCAACTGTCATATACTTTAATAAAATTCTCTAAATGTCTAAAAAATGCTAATCAATTTAGCGAAATGTTGTAATACATACAAAAAGGTAGATTGAAGTATATATCGGAACTGTTAATTATATAATTTAATTAAAGTTTACTTATTGTATTAAGATTTATTTACATATTTGCTGTAAGGAAAAAGTTAAATTTTACATAATAAACTTTTGGAAGTAGCACTCAGGTTAAAGATTTCACTGTGGTAAATGGTACCATATTTTATCGCATATAAGTGGCACATTTTATTTAAAAAAAAATTTATTGAAAACTCGGGGTGCGACTTATAAGTGAGAAAAATTCCTCCAGCCCCGCACTAACGTTTCATTTACTACGAATTCACGGCCCGCGGCTCGATTTCCAAACTCTTCAGCGAACAAAATCACTTTCATTTTGAAACCTGCGGTGTAGGTACATCTCTGTTCCATCAAGAACTGTCGCGCTTCTTCACTGCAACATAAAAACAACACTATGCGGCGGAAAGACGAGTCACGGCTAACATTTGGCACTGAAGAACCAACGCTAATGTGCTGCCATCTCTTGGTCTCCACAAAAAGCTTTCGAAAATAATCGATTATCAGTTGGCGGCGACCAAAATTCGATTCCTTTGCATTCTTTGCGAAGGGAATAACGTAACGGAAATATTCAAATGCCTTTCTATATTTTGCACGTTTATTTGATAAACTGCAGAAATAACAACGCTAATACTAAAATTACATCTTAACCTAGAATTATCTTGTAAGTAGAAAGAATGTGTTACGTTAGTTTTATAACCACAATTCAGCGTCTCCAATATGGCGTGGTTATACTTCTGAAAAAAACGTGCCCAAACGAACAAGATGGAGTGTACGAGTCCGCTGGACAACAACTGAAATTTGTTTAATTTCAATTAATAACGGTGAAATCTTTACCCATGAGTGCTACGTAAAAATGTAAATATATAGTTTAGCAATATTAACTTTACAATTACGGCATTAAATTTATACATATTAATATTTAACCTACGAACTATTTCTTTTCAGCTATAACCAACATGTCCCTTCAAAATCCGTTGTTAATTCTTACGGACTTTTAACAAATTATTAAAATTTATTGAAAAAATATACTTAAAACTTAAAACAACCAATTTATATAGTGCTTCAGTGCTAAAAGCAAGACAAAACCTTTTTCCATATACCATTTTTTTATAACCAATTGAACATGTAACTCCTAGGGTGATTTTTCAAAGGTTCTTTTCAAAAGTATCGAAGATACCGTGAATGGACTATAGTTGCAGATGTGGTGCAGAATTAGAGTACAGTAGTTTTCCAGCATAGAACAAAGAGAAAATGTGTCATCTTGTTTTTGAGGGTGTCGTACTTTAGTATAGTACAAGTTTGGGCTCATTGCATTTCACATCACTTTGCAGTACTACAGCTACTGGAATGCCAGAATGCATTTTGCTTCATGTGATGTTAGATCAGTCATCTCAGACATAACACAAGTGACAGACTCAAATAAAAAACTGCCTATGACAAATAAATGTAATAGATGTTTTTAAGCTTTCTTGTTCATAAACTTGTGGGCATTTGTCACTTCTGGCTTTCATGCCTGAGAATGACATTACTATTGTTTCATGTACAGTATATACATATTATGTCCGGGCCACAGTCACCAGTTAACATGCTTCCTAGCTCATAATTTGAAAATATTTGTGCTGCTACAAAAAGTGTAAATATGTATTTCCACATGTATTTTTTTAAATGGAACAATACCATGCTGAAGACTAGGTTCTGTATTCTTTTTAACTTTTTTGATGTAATGACAAAGCTATTGCAGCCACTACTTTTTGTAGATTTACAAATTCCTTTTTATAATAGAAAAAATCTTAATACTGTGATTGAATGTAGTCGATGACTACACTACATATTTGTTTACAGTATTGCTATCAGCAAATTGCAGCTATCAACAAACGTTGACCCTTCAATACTTCAGTCACTGCTGAAAATGATTTTGTTCTAACTGGGATAGTTTCATTTGCGGCATTACTCTGAAATTAAAAATTGTGAATTCACATAAAACATAGGTTATTTTTAAAAATAAGTGCTTTATAAATGATTTTTTTTTTGTAAATTTGATGGGGGGGGGGATGCATCATACATATCTATTTTTAATTATTCAGAATCAAGTTTTATGTGTGTTATATTAATTTTACACAGTTTATTGGTTCTTTATATGTTGGCTTCTTGTACAAATAATTATTTGAAAACCTGAGTAAATATTGATATACAATATGTAGTTCCATTGAACATCCATCTTATCCATATGAGCCTTCTGCCAGAAATTAGACAGGCCTGTGTATTGAATTAGTTAATAAAGTCTGCTTCTGTTCACTGTACCCCTGCCTACCCTTATATAATATTGATGTCCTTTTTTTAACAAAAAAAATATTTCTAACATAAAAATGTTTCTGGAGTAAATTTAAAAATTTCTTGGACCAATGTTTTTTTCTGCATCTTTTTTGTGATATGAAATAACAATTAATGGTGGGTGTAAAAAAGTAGAGTGAAGTTGAAGTTACAGTTCAGTAGTATTTTGTTTCATTCGAGTCTTTACATTGACAAGAGAGACTTCATGAAATTTATGCTGCTGTATTGCTCAGTAGAGTGAATTTATTACATGTATCTAAAAAAGAACTCTTTAAGTGGTTGGTAATCATATCAGCTAAAAGTTAGCAAATTTGTAATCTTAGTGAAGTCGTATAAAACAAGTGTTTCTGCCATCACCAATCATTAAATTTGAAGTGTTCCTTTTTGTTGCAATGTTTTTGTTCAGACGAGGCATTAATGCATAGTTTGAACTGAGTTCTATTTGAGTAGCACTTTTTTATTTGAAAACATCAAGCATAATTTCTGCGCAGCAAAATTACTCACAGTTCATGCTGGAAGAGGACAAAACTAGTGATAGTTCTGTTAGCTTCTTGAGGCAAAGAAAATGTCTTAAAATTTTGTCACAATTTAGAAAGAAAGTATTTTTTAACCCTTTCTCTTTTATATTCTTGTTCTAGAAGTAATTTATTAAAGCTTATTTCATCATTTTATAGTTGGCTCATATCATACTTATGTACAGTAGAACCGCGTTATTCCGAGTATGTCCTATCGCGTCACGCCCTGTTTTTTTTTTTTTTTTTTT
>NQII01000971.1:541619-570854 GCA_002778355.1 Clitarchus hookeri | reverse complement strand
CACGACTGGAAGAGACTTTCTTGAAGCCCTGCTAAAGATCTACTTTCAAGCCCATTTTGTATCCTTCCGCCAAAGGTAAACAAACATTGCCATGTGACTGCCACATGGCAATGTTTACATTCCACTGTGTGTGTGTACATGTGTTCGTACATGCACGTACCCATTATAAATGTCATGTAAATATTATTAATGGATATTCCACAAGCGTTAAGTTTTTAATCTTGAGAATTTCACACAAAAGAATATGCGATGCAAGCGAAAAACATTTCATTCTATAAACCCAAAATGTGAGTATTAAAAATTTGATGTTTCTTGTGTGTGTGTGTGTGAATGTGCAGGTTTGATGTTGAGTGGGGGAGAAAAACTTTCACTTTGTTTACATATTATAGACGTGGCACAATACTTTGCATTGAAATGTGTCAACATTCAACGAGTCCATCCAACAACATAAACATGGCACCGCCAATCTCTCATAAGCCCCCGGATGGCCGTGCTGTCTCGAGGTCAGGAACCGAAGTTCCCATAACTCTTATAGTGAGTGTGCAACAAAAATGCAACCCGACAGACTTTGTTCAAATACTTTAGCCGGCGGTAGGCTGCTATGTTTATGTTTTAGTTGGGCTCCGGGCCCATATTTAATGCTGTTAACCTCTGTTGCTATCTTAAAATATTTTTCCAAACAAAAATCTAACTTAAAACTAATTCAAAAAGACATTGGTTTCACTAATGTCTAATATTCAAACAATTAAATTGAAACATGTTGCTAAGCAAAGGAGGAATAAAACAAGTGTGCCACAGATTTTGTAAAGACATGACAATAACAAATTAAACATAACTAAAAAATGTGGCTCCAGTAAACAAAATATTAGAGAGAACTGTTGTTTACAATAATTAAAGAAGCTGACAATGGTGTATCCNAGAAGCTGACATAGCTCGGTCAAAATCGACACGCAAGGTTACAAAAATTCACATAGAGCTAAAAAATTGGTACGAATGTAGCGAACACCATTATAAATGAAATGTGAAAAGTCCCCATCGATCCCACATCTGCAAAAAAATTTATTCAAGGTCAAAGTTCGTAAATATGGGTTTTTTTTGCATTTTTTTAGCTAAATGGTAAGTTGTATCATAAAAATAGGTCACACAAAAATTGTAGATCATGCAA
This sequence comes from Clitarchus hookeri, assembly GCA_002778355.1. Taxonomy (NCBI): domain Eukaryota; kingdom Metazoa; phylum Arthropoda; class Insecta; order Phasmatodea; family Phasmatidae; genus Clitarchus; species Clitarchus hookeri. The sequence goes on along the minus strand of NQII01000971.1, from coordinate 569,689 downwards.
TTATCTATACAAATTGTTCCTACACCTATTTTCCTAAGAGTCACCATTTCTGCGATATAACGATTCAAAAAGTTGTGTTCTCCATAATATGCACACGTTTCCACGCCACCTGTGAGGTAGTGTACTTGGCACGTTTTTTTTATCGTGGTTTCCCGGTAGGCCTATTCCACGATCCACAATCTATTTTTTGAGCTAACCTGACCACACTATAGTTCATTTCATATAAGAAGGCCACATTCTGACAGTCAGTGAGTGGCAACTTAATATATTGAAAACAAATAACCTGCCATTTACAAAATCCTGTATCAGCTGATGCACGAATGAACAAAAGTTAATATTACGTTGGCTATTCTGAGAGTAGTGTCGAAGCACATCACACAAGCAGAAGATACGCGGATAAGAAAGAGTTCGTAGATTAATTAATACATTTTATTTTACGTGGTCATAAAACAGCAGTTTTTAGTTTTAGAAACGAAACGTCGTGATGAAATAGTAATGTATAGGTGTTCAAAATGAGATGCACAATAAAACGATACGTATCCAAATGTGACGAAAAAATCCAAAGTTTCCAGACTCTCAAACCAGGTGCTGCCATCTTGTGAGTTAAAAGCGCACCATCATTTGCAATATGCCCTTCCATGCCATCTGTTATCCATATTCCGAACTACACCCAGAAACGTATTATAGTTTTGTTGTTTAAAATAACGTTTTCACAAATAATTTTATTTTCCCGCGAGCTCTGTATAATTTTTAAAGTAACATATATTTCGTGTACAGCGTTTACGGACGACCCTACACACGTCCACCAAGTTCCGTTTACGAATGCAGCGCCACCCAAGCAGTTCACCAATTGCCACACGGAGCAGCACCTCCTGGACGCGCTGACTCGCCACATCAAAGCCTATTCTTGACACGCCTGTTGATGGCGAATGGATACATAAACGAAAAGACACGGCGATTGTCAACTGTCAAGAATGTGGCCTTCTTATATGGTACACAGCATAACAATGGCGTATCCTAACATCTGCAGTTTGCATTAAGTTAAAACATCCTAAAGGCATAAGCCGCAGTACTTATAAATACTGTTTATTTATTAGTTAGTTAGAAGTACCAGTAATAACTTATGGATTGTAGTGATTCCTTTTGCTACAGAATTACCATAGATCAAATCAAAAAAGTACATAAACAATTCAACAAAGCAGAAACTATAAACAAAAAAAAAAGAAATTAATACATCCATCTCCACTCCAAAAATTAGAAACCAATTATTCAAAAAAATGACATGCTTCAATAGCTGCTCTCTGATGTAGACTGCTACTTTACATATAATGCTATAAAGCAATGCTCAACATCATTACCCTACAATTTAACACTACACAAAAATAATTTGCAAAAAAAAGGATATAGGTTGCAGTGCCTGCTGGGTGTACCCAACTTACCATCGGACTTGCCATGTAGAACACCCCGGTACATCACCCAACGGCACTTCTAAAACGTCTCCGTCATCACCTCCAGCATCTTCATCTGTTGTGTCCAAATCCGAGCCCAGGGGAATAATGAATGGAGCCATATCTTCAATATCTTGATGGACCTCACTCTGCCAGGCCTCTACAATGATCTTCTCCACGTGATCCACACATTTTGACAATATGAACACAATATTATTCATGTCAGAAATACTGTTTGTGCATTGAAGTGTGTCAATTGTTTCAGTACGAAATCATAGCAAGGGAAATGCAGAAAGTGTAATGTTTAAGCATCAAAGAGAGTTAATACGGAGCTTGTCAAGTGTGTTTATGAGACAACAGAACAGTCCAGAAAATGACATAGAAAAACAAACAGTTCAGAACAAAGATATCCAAATCATGCGTAAGAATCATTTATCATACTCAATCACGTGTCCTATTCAACTAAATTATCAAACAGGTTAAGTAGAAAGTCAGAACAGATGTTATTGGAAAAGACTAGACAATGGAATAATGTGTTGTCGTGTATGTCATATATGATGACTACCCCTACTTCTGTTGGACCACGATATGAGGGTGAGGGGAACTATGCTACTGTATTAAACTCTACACGAGCCAGCTTCCAGGAGTAGAAAGTATGGTATCATACTATCCTGAAATAACTGTAACTCTCAAGATAACACATAGGGACCTCACAACTGCTCGGTAAAACACATGAAATTCAGGCTGGGGAAAAAAATGACAAAAATACCTCTCGGGGGTTACCACGTCAAGGGACTCTTTCCAAATGGTCTCTACAGCTACATTATCAAACTTTCTCCCCCTGCCCATGTGGCTCTTGTAGTGCTTCTTTGCCTGGGCCCACACAAGCTCAATGGCATTGTAGTGGCAGTGGTAGGGAGGGAGACGTAGCACATGATGGTTCATTTCACGAGCCATTTCGTTGATCACATACCTAGTGTATGTATCACAAAACACAATGTTAATCAGCGCAAATGAAAAGTAAGGTTGCAGAACAGAAACAATCATTATGTCAACAGAGAGTCAAACTCATCGCTTTGGAGGCAAATTCGCTTTAGCCACTCCAACCAGTTCGGCCTTCAAGGCTGTAGAAGCAAACGAAATGTTGTGCTCCTGCAGCCAATTGATGATGGCATCCTTCCTCCAGCTACTGTTGGGGAACTTCTCTAGCTGAAATCACCACACGAAACAACAAATTAAAATGTATTACCCTTGAATATTGCCAACAGTATGTCTGTTGTAAAGAATGTTTGAATTAAACACAATTCTTTCCAAAACGTAAACTTTTAAATAGTTGGTTGGTTGCATAGTATTTATTGAATACCAAATGTATGATTGGAGGCTTCTATAATGTGAACGTGATAAGAATGTCTATAACTACTGTGACATTCTTAAACTTTTTATCATATTACATGTAACTGTTTTCCTGATACCTGTGTTGACTAGCAGAGAATTTAACATGTCACAAACAATATAAACATTTTATTTATTCAAAAACAAAAGGTTGGAGCTCACACCTGTGTGCTGTGATATGATGCATTGTCCATGACGATGACACTAGGCTCCTGCAGGCACTCCAGCAAGTTCTTCATCCATTTTTGGAAAGTGTCACCTTTCAATTCTCCATGGTAGTCTCCTTTCGTTTGACCTGCAACAAACAACAAACCCGCTCCCGGCACGAAGCCATTACGCCCTCCAGCATGCACAACGACGAAACGCTTACCTTCACCCACACACCGCCTCTTTGCGGTGTGGACGATGATATCCTGCCAGGTCTTCGGTACGGTGCCTGAAGACATAATTACAAATTAGTATATAATTATAAAAAAAAATGAAGTGTTTCCAAAACATACACTGTACAGCACAGCATACCTTCAGCAAAAATCCATGTTTCGTCGACAAAAATAAAGTTGGTGCCCTTTGCCTTTTCTTCCATATACCTCCTCAAAAAGAAACACCTCTGGATCTTGATGTTGTCATCTTCAAGCATCGGCTTTCTTCCGTCAACATTTTTCAACACGAAGCCGATGTTATGCATAAGATGGTACAACTGTGTCCTCTTGCCATAGAAATCAAGGTCACTTTCTTGAATTTCCTTCAAAAGTGTAGCGAAGGTGATGTAATGTCCTGTATGATCATGTAAGAAATAATACCACAGATCTGATACCACACAACATAGATCATCTTAACAGCTCAGCTTGTCTTAGCACCGTTTTATGTGTGTTTCCGACTGTCTTGTAGCCAATGAAAATAGTGTCGTTATGAAAATGGTATTCTGAGTATTCAGTCGTTTCGAAGGCAAGCACATTCAGATATCTTCGGCTATATTGACTACATCCCCCTACACTTGTTGTCTGCTTGCATGTTCTGCAACCTACAAGAAAAATATAACTACAAATATTTATATCGGAATTGCAGGAATGTGTACAAACATTGTATTTAAAACCAAATAGAAAATAATAATAATATTTATTATTTACAGTTTGCAATAAACCAACAAAATTATACCCTTCCAACAGCTCATAGCCAATTGGTACTTTTCCTACGTATCCTTACCGACTCGTGACGCCAAACTACTTTCGTTTTAAGCTTAGAATGACAACTAACCAACTAGTCGGATGGGATACTACTTTTTTCATCGGAACAAAAAGTTAGAATAGGCTCCCTACTCATTCATAGACATTTATCACCATCTTTTCTCGTCCTTGGTTATTTACAACCCAACACCCATTTCCTTAACAGTACACTTTATAAAACTTCATCTGTTGTACTCTATACCATAACAGAATAATAACATTTAACATATTAAGCAACATACGAGGGAATTACATGAATTCCATAAATATTTATGAGAATGTTACTAAGACTACAATTATCACAATGTATCATGGTCCATACACAGGTCGGATATCACTATGAATGGACGTTAAAAGAATGTAGCAACTTTTGAAGAAACATGTTGTTAGCGATACTGTACATCAGGAATTAGAAAATACATTTGAGAGGGGCTTCAACTGGAGTAACCAATACCTGGCACGAGGGGAGTTCAAGTTAAGTTTACAGTACAGGGTAATCGCAAACTAATGTACTGACCAGACCTAACAAACCCTTCTTATTTATGCATGAATTACAGTTTGTACCAATTATATGTTATCCTTGGTCAGATGGAAGTGAGTACCACTACCTAATCACCTATTAAACTAACCTAAACTAACACAGAGTAGAGCACATCACATTGTCACACATCATTTGTAAACAAACCCTTGTATGTTTTTGGTATCAGTAACTGTAGTTGACCCAGAAACTGAATTATGGTCCTTTCTAAATTATGCAAATTAGGTTGGCCATGTAGCACTGAAAGTGAAAAATATGACACGATAATTTACAATAACTACAAGACAATGGCTGTAGAACAGCAGTGTTGGGGAAATGCATTAATACACAATTGTTTTCTTAAAATATTATGACTGCGATTTCATTGATTACGATGTCCTCTCATGTTTAGTGAAGTGATACAGATATGTTTAATAGTAGGGGAAGTTCCAGTTATATCGACTGTAATCTATTTAGTGACGTATAACAATGGCAATTAATGCCGCAATGTAACTTATAAATACAAAACAAGCTCCTTCTTCAGAATCTTAAAATGCACCATCTCTCCATAACCTATATAAAATTAATTGACTATAACAAACACACTATAGAGGCAATTTTCCTTACCATTGTCAGTTGTCTTTATAATACATTTCCACTGTATATATTGGGTTGTTTCTGAAGAATCCCTCGCAGGGGTACACAAATTCCAACACAAAGTAGTTTTTATTTTTAATTACACATTGTAATACCACCTTTTGGTTAGGTGATTCATACACTCACATTTGAGTCTATATAACCCTACAATCCTAGGTTAGTGTAAAACCCAACAATCCTAGGTTAGTTTAAAACCCAACAATCCTAGGTTAGTTTAAAAATGTAAAATAGTGATTCAGTTAGGTGGGCACATGTTACGAAATTAGTNGTGATTCACCCATCGTGGGGTTAGGTTCTGTTAGGTTAGGTGGGCACATATCATGAAATTAGTCGGACGTTAATGCCCCTCGTATATTCGTGTTCTGCATCATTAGTAGAGTGGATTATTTTATTTTTTACAGAAAAGCCCCTAAACGTAATAATTACCTAAATAAAAGGTTAAAAAGACACGTAGACACCGTTCGACGACGTTATCAAGTTATTAACAAATTTTCTTTATGTTCTTGTAAACACATTTCGTAGGCCAACATAATTGACCTTAACACACACAACTTGCACACGCAATGGTTAATACTACAGATATTTTAACATACCTCAGCACTGTGGATCTGGAGAGTTTCAACATTTCTGCCACTCTTTCTGCGACGTTGCAATGTTTCATTTCCCCTCACCTAATTAGTGAATACAAAGATTCGGTGAGGTTAATGATGTCCTATTGGTGTTGATGAGTGGTGACTTCTCTTTTCTTCACCTTGCTAGAACTCATGACTGCACACAAAAACTACCGCAACATACAACGTAAAATACAGTAAATAAAATTTTAAGCAAACCTGAAATAAATTTTAAAAATATTACACACGTGAGAACGCACTACGAGTAATCTCTTATAAAGGTTTCAGAAGCAAATGGAATCAGTACAAGAAAGTGAGCACAAATTAAAATAATATGTTCTTAAAAACCAAATAATAAAGAGCGGATATTAGTAAAAAAAACCGATAAATGAATTATTATAGGTTAAACAAGATAATCGCACAAATTCTCTGGCACGTGTGTCAACCACACCCTGTCAACAACACAAGGAACGAAGGTTAGTAAACAAATGGCCATGCTACTTTCACCTGAGCATGATCATGTGACTATGCAAGAAACGTTGAAATCTAAATACGTTAGCATCATGTCCTTAATAATTGGCATAATAAGATACACGTCTTTTTGAAACCCATTTGTAAGCTATGAATTAACAATTACGTTAAAACTTTGGAACTATTTCCTCTCTTTGTGCTGGCAACCTAACGGCATAACTGTATCCAAGCTCGCCGCTGTTTGTAATGTTATATGCATGTAGCTAACGGCTAGGGTGTTTTTTCAAAGGTTGATTTTCAAAAGTTTCTTTCAGTCGTGAACCGACTGTAGTCAAATCTAGGATGTTAGGGATTTAAAGAATTCGTAGAACACATGGAAGAAAATCAATTAACTCACCTAGGTAGCGGTGAGTACAATTCCTCTGTCCTCGGCCAATTCAACTGTTGTACACCTTACCTCACTCGAAACAAGTAACACCCGCCACATAGGCAAATATTATGCACAGAAGCACACGTTCATAGGCGAAAATACGCACAGAAGCACTCGTTATTGCACTCTCAGTTTTTAAATCGGTCAGATTCGGACGTTACAAGTCGCAGCCGCAACAACACAACCACACTGTTTCGCATCTGAGCTACAACTAAAAGTCAATGACGATGACGTATAAAAGACCGTTACGATGACGTCAACTACGTACAGCCATTAAGGTGACGGCACAATGCAGAAAATCACCAAATATTAAGGCATCCGACGTAAAAAAAAAACCGGCGGACCGCTTTTACTGTGAACTATTTTATTTAATGCGTTCTATTTATTTTAACATTATGCCCTCCTGAACATCCGCGGCTGGTAGGTAGCGTGGGAAACAGCTATGTGCAGCCATTAAACATTGTGACCGACGTAAACACACCAGCCAAACTGCTCATACATTTTGCAGTTTTGTTAAATTTTTTTTAATGTGTTCTACTTATTTTAATGTGACCCCCTCATATATATGAACAAGGTAAACTGTGCAGAACCCATTAATGCTACTTTTGTTGATCTAGGACGTTTCGTTCAGAAAAGCCCCTAAACTGCATAATTACCAAGTCGTGTCCGAATTCGCTAATTTAAGAACTCTGGGTTTAGGTATTGTGTTGGATGGATTCTAACGTCACAGAACAGCGCTGCATGCGCAAATTTGGAAACTGCAGGTTTGTGAAGAAATGTTTTTCCCCAATGCAAACTTATTTTTTCGTTGTTATGTCGCTCTTTACAATTAACGTTCTGTTTAAAATGCTATAGTACAATCCCATTTTTTCGGATATTCAAGTATAACATATAAATTAATTTTCTAAAAAAGTTATTCATTACGTAAAAAATAACATGACTATCCCTTCAGTCTATTATATGTTCACTTTTTAAGATATGGTGGACATTCATATTTGTTTTCAGCTGAAACGCATTATACAATACGCAAATAAACAACAGCAGATTCCAGTAAAATTCCCATGTTGTGCCACTTGTGCAAATCCATATAAGGAATTATGGATAGGATTGGGAATAGCCCGAGAACTGTATTTTGTAGTGCATTATAAGTGAGTTTTGTGTGTATATTTTGGCTAATTATGCAGTTTGGGGGCTTTTCTGTAAAAGAAACCCGAAATGTGGTATATTTACACTGTACTAATTACGCAGAACACCAATATAGTAGGGTCTTTAACATATGACTAATTTCGTAATATGTGCCCACCTAACCAAACAGAACCTAACCCCACGATGAGTGAATCACTATTTTACATTTTTAACCTAACCTAGGATTGTAGGGTGTTAATTCGAGGTTAGTTTAAAACCCTAATATCGTAGGTTATATTAACACCCTACAATCCTATGTTAGATTAAAACCCTATAATCCTAGGTTAGTTTAAAACCCTACAATCCTAGACTAGTTTAAAATCCTACAATCCCAGGTTAAATTAAAACCCTATAATCCTAGGTTAAGTTAAAACCCTACAATCCTAGGTTAAGTTAAAACCCTACAATCCTAGGTTAAAAAAAATCTAAAACGGTGATTCACTCATTGTGGGGTTAGGTTCTGTTAGGTTAGGAGGGCACATATTACGAAATTAGTCATACGTTAATGACCCTAGTATGGTGTTATGGTGTCCGAAGCAAACAAAGCGGCGTGCTGCTCTAACATTTTAACTATTTTATTTGATACGTTCTACTTATTTTAACATTACGTCGTCCTAAATTGAACAAGGTAAGCTGTGCAGAACCCATTAATGCTACTTTTGTTGGTCTAGGACGTTTCGTTCAGAAAAGCCCCTAAACTGCATAATTACCCTTTGGTCTTCTGTTTCTGTAGAAAAATGTGCTTTCTGTGCAGGTGCCTTGTAAAATTACAAGGTTTCAGGATGACTGGCTTATTGACCCTAATTTGGGCTGGCTTGATAAAGTTTCTTGTTACCCAACAAAAGCCAAGTGTAAAGTTTGCAACACATCGTTTACTTTAAGCAACATGGGCCATACTGCAGTCAAAAGCCATGCTAAAGGGAAAAAACACTTATCAAGGGTTAGTAACAAAAAACACATTCAATAGGTGAATTTTTTAAAACTTAACAAGAGGACAAAATTGATTTAGTGCCAGTGTCTCCAAACAGTCAATACTGCTTATGGACATCTGTTCAGCCCCCAGAGAAGCAAATAATGAAGGCTGTACCTCACTGTAGTGTTAAGGCATTTACTATTAATGAACAAGTGAGTCTTGCAGAAATGCTGTGGTGTCTGCATACAATTATTGCACATAAATCTATGCGTACAGCAGCAAAGGATATCAATTTGTTAAAAATTATGTTCTCAGATAGTGTTATAGCCAGTAAGGTGCAGCTTCAAAGAAGCAAGATTGCATATTCCATACTATATGGTATTGTACCTCACTTCAAGAAACACTTGCTGGAATCAGTGAGTGCTTGTGAACATATTGTAGTGGGTTTTCATGAATCGCTTAACAGAGTGAGTCAAGAGATTCAAATGGATCTGAACATACACTTTTGGGACAATGATAGTAATGAGGTACATACTAGATTTTTTAATTCTGCTTTTATGTGCCGCCCCAAAGCAGATAACCTTAGAACATCTTTCAAAGAAGCAGTGTCACCACTTGACCTGAAGAAATTTCTTCAGATTTCAATGGATTGGCCCAATGTGAACCACAAGTTGTTCAGAGATCTAAAATCAGAACTGGAAATTGGTGAAAATAATCCAGTTATTCTCAACATGGGAAGCTGTGGTTTGCACAATATGCATGGTGCGTTTAAGGCTGACATTGAAGCTTCTGGGTGGAATATTGTGCAGTTCCTTAGGTCACTGTATTATCTTCTCAAGGATGTTCCAGCACGGCGTTCAATGTTCACTGAGTATTCAGGCTCATCAGAATTCCCGAAGAAGTTTTGTGCTGTCCGTTGGTTGCAAAACGAGGATGTGGCTCAACGAGCATCTGATATGATTCCACATTTAAAGAAAATGATCCAAAGAGCAAAAATTTAAAAAAGAGAACCCACATGTGCAAGCTATAAAACTGTTGCAAAACAGTTACTGACCCACTGCTTCCAGCAAAGTATAAGTCTTTGGCTTCGGAAACTCAGCTGTCCCTGTTAGAATATTGGACTGATGCCCCTTGTGCACCATTCCTTCACAGCTCTCTCACAACTGTCATTCTGAATATGATGAAGAGATTTGTTAGGGAAGATGTTTTGAATGAAGTAAAAAATCTCGTACGAGTGGACGTTGAGAATAGAAGTAATCTTCTGAGTTCTTCCAAAGTTGGTGTAGGGTACATCCCAGAGGGCACTGAGAGATTTAGGTAAACTGTCCAAGTAACTGGATTGTGAACTGTTTTATAAAGATTGTGTTATGTGCTTGAAAGCATTTGTCAAGAAGTTATTGGAGCGTGGAGCGTTCTCCATTGCAGTTTAACCTAACTAAAGCTGCTTATTGTTGGGATCCCTCTGTTGCAGCTGTGGCAAACGTTTGTAGCAGTAGACTGAAGAATCTTCTCACAATCCTTGAAAACAACAACTGGATTGATGGAGCTGTTGCAGACAGAGCAGATAGAGAATGTCGAGAGTTATGTTCTCAGCCTAGTGTGGAAAAGTGTCCACAGAGCTACTCCAGATCAGAAAAACAAGTTGACCACTTCTCGCGAAATGTCATTCATGAGAATGGCAACCCGAAATCTGTGGAGATAATCGTGAAGATTGTCATGATACTTTCCCATGGCAATGTGAATGTTGAACATGGTTTCTCAGTTAACAGTGAGTGCCTCATTGATAACATGAAGAATAAAACCTTGGTTGCACAAAGGATGGTCTACGACTCTATCATGGCAGCAGGTGGTGACCTATCGGATTACAGCATTTCCAAGTCACTTTTGCTATCTTACAGAAATGCATGAGCCAGACTCACCAAAGAAACTGAGAAGCGCCAGAAAGAAGCAAAGGCGATCAAAGAAAATGATGACATTTGTAGAAAACGCCTGGCCAAAGAAAAGTCGGATTTGGAGGCCAAAAAAGCTCAAATACTAGCCAAAGTTCAGGCTATTGAGGAACAAATAAATACCATGAAACAGTAACAAGCACAATATGGCTTTATCAATTTTAATGTGTAAATATATGCACACTTGGAATGTTATTTCAAAAATAAAATAATGCAATTTTGATTATCTTAAGTCAACAATTTTGTGGTGTAGTTTTGAAATGTCTTTTAAATCATATGATTTGTCAATATCATAGATATGTTTTTGTGAAAATTAGTTTGGAATATATCAGACATTATTAATTGACTGAATAGCATAGCTACTAGATTTCTGCAACTGTGATTATTGTGATCCACATGTGACAAAAGTTCAATATTCTACATGAGGTTTGAGGTAAGTGGTATACTGTTGTAGCCAACAGAAGTGTAATATATTTTTAGTTGACCATGTCTTTCTAAGCTTTGCTATGACGTTTCAATCTTAGATTTAAGTTTTTGAAACAAAAAAATTGTTGTAAAATACCAGGGAATTTTTTTAGAAAATTTCTGGAAAACCTGGAAATATCAGGGAATTTTGAAATAAGTTTTTTGTGATCACCCTGATCATTAATATTGTAGTATTTGTGGAAAGACAAAATATAGCATTTCGAGGATACAGGGATGATGGCACACTTGATTTTAGCAATTGTGATTCTAACAGTTGTAATGACAAGGGCAATTTCCGTGAATTACTCCGTTTTAGAATGGATTGTGGCGACAAAGCTCTCGAAAACCACTTGTCAATAGCCTCATCTAGAAAAATTTACACCAGCAAAACGACAAAAAATGCTCTTATTGAATGCTGTGGGGAAGAAATACTATAATTTTTACTATATTAAGTGCGAGAATCCAAATACTAAAGAATTTTGTTTGATGAGATGACTGATGTGTGTCACACCTCAACTTTCTCTTGTACTGAGGTACCAACATAAAGGCCACAAAAAAAAATTTTTGTGAGATTTATTGATCCAAGGAAATGAGAGAAAGTATCCTTGCAAATCGACTTTGAACAATAAGATGATGAGCAGTTAGAACCAACATTGACTGCTGTAAGGCTTGGCCAAATTGTTCTCAAGATGCTACAGAATTTGCATCTCAATATGAAGAAATTTGTTGCAATAGCAACTTATGGATGCAGTGTGATGACTTCAAAACTCAGTGGTGCTATTCAAGAATTTCCGAAAGTAGCACTGCACACAGTTCGTTGTCCGTACTACAATCATGCTTTGAATTTGTCCATATCTAAGTCCTCAAGTGTTCAAAATGTCAAAAATACAACTCAAATAATGAGCCAAATCATTTCCTTTACTGCATCTGTGCAAAACGAAATGCAGTTCTCATTTCAATACTTGGAGGGCAATTAACAAAACTGCATGAAACTCGTTGGGTCGAACGTCCCGATGCAGTGTTACAGTTTAAATCTCAGCTCCACAAAATAACAGAAGCATTGCAGATAGTTTCTGAGTGGAAAGAAAGGCAGTCTGCTGCTAATGCCAGGGCATTGCTTCGGGCAGTCAGTGATCCAACATTTATTGTGACAATCATATGCCTCAGTGACGTTTTAGCAGTTACACTTCCACTCAGCCGGTTTCTCCAAAAGAAAGAGCTTGACAGGCTGACTGCTTTCGACACTATTGAAGATACAATCAGTGTTTTGAGTGCGAAATGAAATGAATTTGCCAGTGAATACTGCTGAAGAATACTATTGGAAGTCGGTTTTCATACCTCTGCTAGAAGTTGTTGAAGATCTTAAATCACGTTTTCCAATGAAGTTTTGGATGTATACGGATTGAATTTTTATGTTACCTGGCCGGAGAAAATTTGAAATTCTTGGCAACTGGTTACTGTAGTCTCTTCACAGTAAGTGAAAACTATGTGCAAAACCACCTAAGAGTAGAGTTTTCATTGTGGCAGCTAAATGGAAAATGTGAATCCCTTCCTCAGTTTTGTAGTGAAGCAGTTGAGGGGTGTGATAGTCTCCTGTATCCTAACATTCGAGGATTGCTATGTATAAGGTTTTTCCTTGTTGCTAGTGTTTCGAGTCCCAAATGCACTTTCTCCGTGTTATGCGGAATTAAAACATGACTGGTCACGCTGTGGACAGAGATGTCTCAACGGGCTTGTTTTAATGCATGTTCAACGGGATATTCGGATTGACAAAGAGAAAGTAGTTAATCTTTTGCTCCTAGTGCAGCACGCCGGAAAGCCTCATTTGTTGTGTGACAGCATATGTATCTTCCCTAGTTCAAAACCAAGTACAGTAAAACCTCGTTTATCCGGACTAACTGGGACTAAAGGCAATCCGGAAAATCGAAAATTCTGATAATCCGGGTAATAAGCAAAACAAATCCTTAAATAAGCAGACTTACCGTTTATTGCGATAAAACACTATTTTGTAACAAAATAACATAGAATTGTTTAGAAGACATTAAAAAATATATAAAAATAACTTTTCACATCATTTCTTAACAAAGAATTGGTCCACTGTCTTCTTTTCCAAACACGTGTGGCGTTTGAATGAAGCACGGACACGCAAACACCTTATCATTAATAGTTCAGCTGGAGTGGTGTCGGGCCAACGCTCCAAGTACGTCATTATGTTTGTCAGCTGGTCCACAGCATCTGCATGTGTCGTCTGCTGTTGCGGTGTGATTGCTCCCTCCTCGTCCACGTTATCTTCTTCCTCACTGTCTGCTGTAGATGTGCATGCCGCTACAATTTCTTCTTCCGTTATAGTGCCGTAGTTACCGTCATTGTTGTCTTTCAGCCACTCACTGACGTCTTCCATATGAACATCTGAGCACCCACTTATTGTTCCTAACATTTGTAGAAGGTCATCTGCAGCCACTTGCACCAAATCATCGCTTGCCATTTCGTTTGTAGCACAAATAGCTGGCCACAGTTTTTTCCATGACTTTTTCAAAGAGCTTTTTGTGATGTAATCCCAAGCGTCAGCAACCATTTAAATAACGTCTTTGATATTGATTGATTTCAACAAATCAATCACACTTTTTCCCCTTCCTCTTCAATTATTTTACTAAGCAGTTCTTTTCGGTAAACTCTTTTGATGTTTTCAAAGACTCCCTGGTCCATAGGCTGCATCAGTGGGGTTACGTTTGGTGGAAGAAATTTCGCTTTAATTCCTCCACTCTCCAAGTTCTTGTTCTCCCGGATGAGACGGAACATTGTCAATCAGTAAAATAGCTTTTTCTGATCAACTATTTTCTTTCAGGAATTTTCAAACTTCAGGAACAAAGTTATTAAAAAACCAATTCTTAAACAAAAAACTGTCCAGCCATGCACTTTTTTGTGGTCGGTAAACCACTGGCAACTTATTGTGGTTCACATTTTTTAGCGCTCTGGGATTCTTGGATTTCCCTACAATGACAAGAGGAAACTTATGCTTCCCTGATGCATTGCTACAAGCCATAGCAGTTAGCATATCTTTGCTTTTCTTGTAGCCCTTAGCCGAATCTTCAAGCTTTGATGCTAACGTTTTGCTCGGAAGCATCCGGTAAAAAAGCCCAGTTTCGTCAGCACTATAAACTTGATCGGGTGTCAATTCTTCAGATAAAACAAATTGTTTGAAGTCCTTTTTAAATTTTTCAGCAGCAGCAACATCACTAGACAAACTCTCTCCAGTCAGAGTAAGTTGGCGAATACCGTGTCGGTTTTTAAAATGCTCTAGCCACCCCTGGTTAGCAGTGAATTCTAGGTCAGGATTGGGTAACTTTTTGTTTAAGCTCAAAGCTTTTTGGGCCAAGATTGGTCCAGATATAGGCAAACCACGTTCTCGCTGAGCACTGTACCACATGAATAGTGCGTTGCCTCTTGTTTTTGCCGTACCTCTGCCTTCTAAACTGTTTTTACATATAATTTTATAACTAAAATCTTAAATTTCTTTTCTTTGCTTCTTCCAGTCGGACACTGTTGAAGTTCCAACTCCCAATTCAGCAGTTATTTTTTTCAATGCTTCTCCTTCATCAATTCGATTAATAGTGTACAACTTTTTATCCATTGAAACCACAACCTTCTTTTGCTTTGATGCCATTTTAAACTTATACGTACACTACAATACACTCCCAAACACTTTGATAAAAAACAAAAATACCTAATAATATTGTTTAAATGAGTGTGTAAAGGGTTAGCTAGCTACTTGAGGTATATTTTGATGTTATCTTGATATCAATTATACTTTGCTATGGGTATTTTAAAAAGAGAAGCAGTTTTAACTAACAGGGATTGTAATTATTTGTTTGAAATACTTAGTTGTGATCACCATTGTTAAAAGAATTTGTTGTATAAACATCAGTATTTTAGATAAAATGCAATACCACACAAACAGTAAATGCACTTTGTAACAAACGTGCTTATCAAAATAAATAATTTGAAAGTAAAATTTAAAACAGCCATATTTATAATAAAAATTATTTTTATGTCTCATAACCTTTATACGTCTCAATTTTTAAAGTTTTCGATACTTAAAAAAATTGTTTTATATATTCTGGAGTCAAATTGTTATAACAAACCGACATATTGTATGTTTTTTCCTTCCCCAAAATGCATGGAAGACATTCGTAACATAAGGTATTTGAATATCACAGGGTTTCTTTCCCTTGCTGGTTGTTTTAAATTCAGATTTTGAAAGTCTGCCTCCAAAAATACGCTTTGTAAAACGACAAATTGAGAGATTCTTTAATTGCATTTATTACTTTGTAACATACCAATATCAATATTGTATTTTCATTATAGGTACTTTTTCCTCTATTATTGCATACATGTCTTTCCCACTAAGAAAGTTTTTCCCATCCTGTTCGTAGTGCACAGTAACAAGACTTTTTCGCAGTCTTAAGAACTGTTGTTGCTAAGCAGGGAAGTAATTTGAGACACTCATGTTAAAAAGTTAAAAATATTACACTGTACCACAAAATAAAATCAATCTAACTTACATATGTTGAGAGCAGGACATTGAAACAAAAAAAGTCTTATTTCACAACACAGAATACAGTTCCATAATATAATGTTTTAAGACATCTTGGTATGGACGTTATTATATTTTTCTTTTCAGTTCAGTGCAAGGACGACATAAAATGTATTTTAACTGAAGGTCAAAAGAGTGGAGTAGAGAGATTTTGGCGGCTCTTAACATCAAGGTCTTGAGAGCTGATGAGGGTGAAGTGAGGTGAGCATGGAGCAGCACCGGAATGCAAGGGCCGGGGAAACAGGAGATCCCCAAAAAAACCCACCGACCAAAGGCATCGTCTGGCACGATTCCCACATGTGTAGATCCGGGAGCGGGAAGATCCCGCCTGGAATGGAACCCGGTTCGCACAGGTGGGAGGCGAGTAGTNGGAACCCGGTTCGCACAGGTGGGAGGCGAGTAGTCTGACCACTATACCACCATGGCCCCTAAGGTCAGTAGTGTAATATTAGGCTTCACAACTAACTTAAAGGAACCCCGTCGTTATTACGGGTGTTTAATGTTTAATAAAATCTGTAAATCGGCTAGCTGTATGTAGGTTTATCTTGCAGAGAAATTGTTAGCAGAACTGTAATTATTCTGTCAAGCAAANCCCACCGACCAAAGGCATCGTCTGGCACGATTCCCACATGTGTAGATCCGGGAGCGGGAAGATCCCGCCTGGAATGAAACCCGGTTCGCACAGGTGGGAGGCGAGTAGTCTGACCACTATACCACCATGGCCCCTAAGGTCAGTAGTGTAATATTAGGCTTCACAACTAACTTAAAGGAACCCCGTCGTTATTACGGGTGTTTAATGTTTAATAAAATCTTTAAATCGGCTAGCTGTATGTAGGTTTATCTTGCAGAGAAATTGTTAGCAGAACTGTAATTATTCTGTCAAGCAAANTTAAATCGGCTAGCTGTATGTAGGTTTATCTTGCAGAGAAATTGTTAGCAGAACTGTAATTATTCTGTCAAGCAAACGTGGAGCAATAAAATAAAATGGAAATTACTTACAGTATTTATACGCTTCAAGGTAGGAATGGTTACAGCACATAAATTTAACAGAATCTTGAAATTACAAATATTAAAAACTTTGTTTTCTTACTAGAAACCTTCTTTTAAAATCCTGAATTTTTCGTACAGTCCACCATTGTCATTAAAACAGTTCCAAAGATAACATCTACTGGAAGCAGGACTCGGGGTCGAGAAGCGTTGTGACGACATCAACGTGGAAGGCAGTCGCTCCGCTGGTAACTGAGGAGTCTGGTGATGGAGACGGCACTTGCATATGCACTCACAGAAGAGAGCAAATAAATACAATCTCAAGGCATATTTCTGTAGAACTATACTGGGCAAGATTTATGTTTTTTTTTGTGAATATCTCAAAGTCAAACTTTTAAAGGTATGTGTATATTATATGTAAACAAATTTTGAACAGCATTGTACAACATTCACGTAGGAAGTATTTCGGGTATAGGTTCTCCTAATAACTTTCTTATTCAAGATAGCTATTTCTTAAAAAAAAATTTCACAAAGTGTGTTAAAATTGAAATTTGTGTTTCTGCTTTATGTGATCGCTTTCTAGTATCGCCCAGTTCAGTTAATTAAAATGCAATATAGCAGGAAACATTAAGAATATTCGTACAACACTACAAGTACAGCAAAACAAACAATTGTTTCCACATGACATTTAATATTTTGTGATTTAAGTTGTGTTTTTAACCGTAATTATAAGCAGGAAATTAAGTACTAAAATTTTAGTGGCTACATTTGATAAGGAAAAAAATAATTGTTTTAGTTTCTTTGTAGGCTGTAACCAAATGCAGAAAAATAAACAATCACATGCCAACTATAAAAGTTGTCTTTGTTTTTCACAAAGCCATAAAATATTTTTGAAACCCACTCCCAGGATATAACATAAGTCTTTAACGACTACCACACATAGTTAGGACGACATATACAATTAAAACTGCTTAGAATGGCTGTATAGAAACCGGAATTGCAACCTCTAAGGTATAGGGTGTTGTAAAGACAATCTCTCTCCCCCCCCNTAGAATGGCTGTATAGAAACCGGAATTGCAACCTCTAAGGTATAGGGTGTTGTAAAGACAATCTCTCTCCCCCCCCTCATTCTCCAGGCGAATTCTTGAATCCGCCACAGCACGACTGTTGTGTGTAAGATTGTAGTGTTTGANTCCCCCCCCTCATTCTCCAGGCGAATTCTTGAATCCGCCACAGCACGACTGTTGTGTGTAAGATTGTAGTGTTTGATCAAAGTTTCCCTCTGGGCATAATTTACACATCAAGTATTAAACAAGCTTTGAGCTGGGTATGTTAAAGTGATACTTACGTAATGTTAAAGTGATACTTACGTAATGTTAAAGTGATACTTACGTAATGTTAAAGTGATACTTACGTAATGTTAAAGTGATACTTACGTAATGTTAAAGTGATACTTACGTAATGTTAAAGTGATACTTACGTAATGTTAAAGTGATACTTACGTAATGTTAAAGTGATACTTACGTAATGTTAAAGTGATACTTACGTAATGTTAAAGTGATACTTACGTAATGTTAAAGTGATACTTACGTAATGTTAAAGTGATACTTACGTAATGTTAAAGTGATACTTACGTAATGTTAATGTTAATCCTTCACTGTTGTCATTTGCATCCTTTCCTTGTTGTGAGATTCACCCTAAAATTTTGTATTGTAGATATACATGTAAATAATTTTTTTCATCCTCAAAATTTTACTGTCAGTACAAAACAAGTGTGTGTGTTTTTTTAAAATTATTATTATTATTATTATTATTATTATTATAATTATATATATGTAACTGCAGATATTTACTGTGTTAAATAAAATAGGCAGTATATGCTCTGGTGTTGTGATTTGGAATGCTTTCTTGTAAGACTGTTGACTGACACTTTTGTTTTTCATTCATCATAAAGCATTAAACCATAAATGTGTACATAGTAACATTCACTTTGCCATAATTTGTGACTGTGTATAAGAAGAGATGTAAATATTTAAATCTCATAATTTTTTGATTTATCAATCACTAAAGGGCCTTTTAGAGCATATAATACTATACCACAGTGTCAGCATTTCTCAGATTAGACACTTATTGTTTTCTTTGTTTTTGAAATAAAATAGACTAGTATTGGAATTCTTAAAGTTGACTTTATTGTAGAATATCACTAGTCTGTGTGAAGACAATTTTTTTGTATTTGCTGCTGTAATTACCAATACATATAATGTGTGTATTTTATGGGCGTTACTGTTGTAACGCACAGGATACCAAAATTTTGTAGGGGTTTTATGATTTCTGTTATAAATATGTACTGGTTAGTCGCTTTGTTGTAACTTTTGCGGTTCAGTGTTTGTTGTTTGTTTTATATTTTTATTTCTGCCTTTTTCTTGTATTTTTATTTTAATAGTTTTCCTTCAAAAAACAAATNTGTTGTTTGTTTTATATTTTTATTTCTGCCTTTTTCTTGTATTTTTATTTTAATAGTTTTCCTTCAAAAAACAAATTTTTTTTTTTCCCTTATGTCCGTAAAGTGTTACCCAGCTTGTGTGTACGTGCATTTATAAGCATGAAACTTTGTACAAATTATAGACTGTTAGTTTTAAATTGTTTGTATATCTAATGTAAATATGAGGTACATTTATTGATGTAGAATTTCAGCTGTGTTGAAAGTTATGCTGCTTTTATTGCTGATGCATGAACGATAACCATTAGTGAATGTTATGCTCAATAAAAATTGATGGCTGAAGAACATGAAAATTGTCTATTGTATNATTGCTGATGCATGAACGATAACCATTAGTGAATGTTATGCTCAATAAAAATTGATGGCTGAAGAACATGAAAATTGTCTATTGTATCAATGCAACCAGAGTTGAATAACCATTTGCATCTTAAGTTGAACAAAACTACAACCACAAGCACTACTATTGTAATTAGTAAATTTAGTTTTTTAGTAGCTTTGGTTTACAGTTTCTAAAAAAAACCTTATGCCGGTCACAGGTGTTGCGGTAAGGCAAAATCGAAGTTGTTTTTTGGCTGCGGATTAATGTGTGTAGCTATAATTTTTTTGTATCTGTTGCATTTTATTTTAATAAAATAATGTGTTTGGGAAAAATAGAGGTAGATATAAGAATTATTGCTTAAAAGCTTTTAAGCTAACATCTGTTCCTGGTACCAAGTGTATTGGGCTCTACTGTGGCACGTCTTCTTCAAATTTGGACGGTCCTGGGTTTCCCTCCTGGAAGGCAGTTATGGGGTGATTGCTGGCACAGGTGCCTTGGACGGTCCTGGGTTTCCCTCCTGGAAGGCAGTTATGGGGTGATTGCTGGCACAGGTGCCTTGGACGGTCCTGGGTTTCCCTCCTGGAAGGCAGTTATGGGGTGATTGCTGGCACAGGTGCCTTGGACGGTCCTGGGTTTCCCTCCTGGAAGGCAGTTATGGGGTGAAAGTGCCTTGGTGGTTCTTCTACATGATGCCCATTTTTGTAGTAGTTTTCATACGTATTTTCTGTTAGCGTTTCTGCTCCAGTGTAGGTTACAGGTTCCAACAAAATGGTGAATTGTCATATACATATGTGCGGTTACAGAAAGCTACTTACAATTCAGCCATCTCTGAGGGGTCTGTCTCCAGGAATAACAGTTAACATATCCATGGGCATGCCTGAAAGGGTAATAAAATGTATTCTAAATTCCTGCTATACCCACGAAACTACGACAGACAAGATAGCGGACACCCAAGTAACAACCTCAAGTCGTGTATGTTTGTTTATGAAAATTACACATCTCTTAAGGCGTAGTTTTTTACAAAATTAACGTTAATGTAAGCTTATATAATGGGAAGCATTTCAAATAACACACACAGTTATAATAAAACAACAAACACAACTTTAAAAATTATGTGATAAATGTGGATTTGTATTTACATATATATACAATATTACGAAGCCTGCCAGCAAAATGTGTGTGTTTGGTGCGTGATTCTGCACTATTCAATTTAGATTTTATAATTCAAATCTCAGTTGTGTAACAAAATCTTTTAAGTCGTTTTATGTGATATATAATTGCTGTTTATAACTTGGGTACTTGTTGCACAAAATATTTATTTCTAGAATTAGTTTGTCAAAAAAAAAAAATACACATATAACTACACAGTGTAATTGATGGGTTGTGGTTATTTGCTAATCAAATTGATTAGTTTTTAAAGTAAATTATTTAAGCTTTGTTGCATAAGTAATTTTAACAGTCACAGGTGAAAGACTTATTTTTACTATTGTGATATTTTTTTCTTCTTTTGGCTTTCCAACCGTAAAAACTTATATAATTATGTAAAGCACTAGATTGATTATTACCCATCTAAAGCAAAATATTAAAATAATTGGCTAATGCTGTAATGAGTGGTGTAATTGTCCATTGTACAGAACATGTAAATACCGGTACCTTGTTTTCCATACATACGCACTGCTGTTACTCTTATAATTTTCCATAAATTAGTAGTACTCGTACTTGGAAACTGAAATAAATGCAGTGTGTGGAAACCAGAATTTTTAGGTCCGCCTGAATGCTTTAAATAAGAGAGACTGTAGATATACAAATAATGTTACATAATTTAATGCGTATTTTCCAAATGTATTTAAGAACAAACTAGTTGCAGTTAGTCCAACTCATATATATATATAGTTGGGTAGGTAAGTTCGTCAATACAATGCGTAGGAGTTGAACAATATTTGGTACATACACACACATGCCTACAAATTCTGTGAATTAACAACATTTCACAAAGTTTTACTTCTATTATTATACACCACTACAGATGCAATAATTTATTACCACAGTTAGTGGCGGATTTACCAGCAGGCTGAGTAGGCTGGAGCCTAGGGCAGCAGATTTTAAGGGCGCCAAATTTGGGGACAATTTTTTTTTTTATGTCTTACAGAAATTAAAAATATTTATATTTATATACCTAAATGTTATTAGGTCCACACAAACTATTCAACATGTAATATGTTTCACCACTTAGATAAATTTTTCTACAATATGCGTAGTCTCGTTTGGTTGCGGCGCGGGAACGAGTGCCATGACCGTTCACTAAGTGTGTCTGGCCGAATTGACTGCATGAGCGCAGCGCGGCGCGGCCACCGCGGGAGCCGAAGCGGGGTCGTGCTGTTGTAGGCACACGCCGCGTGGTGGCTACGAGTTCCAGAGAGATAGATATAGAGCGGCGGCCGGCGATACAAACGGGCAAGTCCCGTCCCGTATTTACTTTTTCTGGTTGTGTGCTGTAATTTTTCAAAGTGTTTCGTGGATTGTATGAATAATTTCATAGCATAATAACACCAGTGTGTAGAAACTTATAGTAGGTAATAAATCATCCGTAACAAATCAGTAAGACGTAATTTAATTGATAAATTGCTGTTTCCGAAGCTATGCAAAGAAATTTCAATTTTTTTGTTATATCATACTTAAATAAATTTTTTGTACTTATGTTAGGTAATTATTCAATGTCTGAAGTCTGAACAAAGGATGTACGAGGAATAAAACTCCCAATGTAATATTTTTCATTTCAGTTCTTGGTATCCAAGAAATTGTTAGAATGAGTGATGGGAGAAAGAGACTTAGTGGAGCTGAGTATAAAAAGAAGGTCGAAATGAAAAAAAAGAAGAACAAGAACAGATTATCCGTAAAACTATAAAAATTGATGTTTTTTTTTAAAAGTGGAAGTGTAAGTAGAGAAGGAAAGACCAGGAACTTCAACATGTACTGACACAATACAATCTGGTAAAGATGAAACGGATTTTAACTCTGCGGCCCAACAACAACAGTCATCTGTTGAACCTTTTAAAAAAACGGATATTTATGTTTTTGATGTAGAGGCGGTAGAGGAATCATCAATAAGTATAACAATTGAAGATGCGTATCAGAATCAGACGTTAAGTAATGACCAAGTGCAAACAACAGTAAATCTAAACAAAGATCCAGCTTTATGGGAAATCAACGATACCTTAAGGGAGATTATCGCAAGGTACGGCTTCGATCAAAACAAGTCTTGTGACTTCTCTAAAAGTGAAAAAATATATGCTGATCAGCGTCGTTTCTTGCCAGTGAGTATCTTCCAAAGAAAAATGAAAAATAATGAAGTGAATGACCGAAATTGGCTGGTTTATTCTGAAAGTAAAATATCTGTATATTGCGGGCCCTGTTTGGCATTCGGTCCATTGGAGAATAAGACTCAGTTTGAGAACGAAGGATTTAATGACTGGAAAAATGCAGAACACCGAGTAGCTCAGCATGAAAACTCTGCGCGTCATAAATCTAGTATCCTTAGTTTGAAAGTTAGAAGTGAGATTGATGGCCGACTCGATAGTTTACTGCATGTCCAGATTGATGAAGAAGTTACTTATTGGAGAAACCTTCTGAAGAGGGTTGTTGCCGTAGTTTGGTGATCTGCATAACGGAAATTATTGTATGATTTTGGAACTGTTAGCTGAATTCGATCCTTTTTTAACCAGCCATATTGAACGATTTGGGAATCAAGGATTTGGAAGTACCAGATACTTATCAAAGATCGTTTGCGATGAATTTATTCACTTGATGGGTCATAAAGTCTTAGAACACATTGGAGACGAGATAAGAAGGGTGAAATATTTTTCCTTAATCATCCATTCAACACCAGATATAGCACATGTGGACCAGTTTACCTTCATCATTAGATACATTTTGNTGGACCAACTTACCCTCGTCATTAGATACGTTTTGGAAACAGGCGAACCGTGTGAAAGATTTATCAAGTTTTTGCTCTCAGTGGGACATAAAGCTGAAGAAATGTTTTCTGCCATTATTTAGGAACTCGAAACACTGGGCATAAATATTGAAGACTGTCGTGGACAATCATATGATAATGCCGCGAACATGTCTGGTGTGTACAATGGCTTACAGGCTCAAATTCAAAGCCAAGCACCTTTTGCTTTTTTCGTTCCTTGCTCTGCCCACTCTTTAAATTTAGTGGCAACTGCGGCTGCTGAATCTTGCACAGAAGCTTGTCGCTTCTTCATGTTGCTTCAAGAAATCTACGTCTTTTTTTGTAAGTTCGACACAGCGCTGGCAAAAATTAATGACTGAAATCGGGAAAGGGAAAACGCTAAAGAGAGTAAATCTGACACGTTGGTCAGCTAGAGAGGACGCATGTAGAAGTTTGAGAGATTGTTGGCACAAAGTCCTTAAAACTTTGGAATCAATCAAGGATGATTGTACTGAAAAGCCTGTAATGCGAAACGAAGCGACTGGAATGCATTTTGAATTTAGAAAAACTGGAAACTGCGGTAATGGTTGTTGTGTGGAATGTTTTTTTGGAAAGAATAAACAAAGTGATTGTTCAAATTCAGGCTTTTACCGTAGATTTGATCACTGTTGCCGATATTTACGAATCTCTTAGCAAGTTTTTCGTAGCTGAACGAGAAAATTTTAAGTATTTCGAACAAAAGGCGATGGAATTAAGCGTGTCGAAGCAGTATACAAAAGACATGGGAAAAAGACAACCGAAAAGGAAAAAAAATTATGATGAAACACCCGATGAAGAAATGAGAATGACTGCGAGTGATACTTTCAGGGTTAACACATTTATCGTCCTCATTGATAGACTCGTATCCGAATTAGAATAACGGCAGGAGGCCTACAACAGGTCCAATGAAAAGTTTTCATTTCTGACCAAAATGAGTGAATTGTCATCATCAACCCTTACGGAAAAAGCCCTTTTCTTGGAAGAAATGTATCCTAATGATTTAGAGACTGACTTAGTTCAAGAATGCATACATTTTCAATGCCACCTTTCTTCTGAAAGAATTTTGGTAAAACCAGATTGTGGATCATTGAAAAGTCTATCTTCGTTCCTGCGAAAACAGAATTTGCAAAACGTTTACCCAAACTTGGATATAGCATTTTGCATGGCTATGTACACCAGCGATAAATTGTTCGGGTGAGAGAAGCTTTTCTTGCTTAAAACGGGTGAAAAATTATCTAAGATCTACCTTAAGCCAAAAAAAGCTAAACGCCTTAGCTCTTTTGTGCATAGAGTCAGAACTAATAAACAAGATTTTATACGACGATATAATTGATGATTTTCCCAATAGAAAATTGCGTAAAAAGGTATTGTAATACTTTCATAACTTAATTAATTGAATTTCATAGACATCATCAGCTGGATTGTTACCAGATAGTTGAATATATTGTTTTTAAACTGTAAGTAAGCGCAATAAAAATTATTTAATTACGTTTACCGAATGTACATTATTGTGTAAGTAGTATTGATGCATACCTTACCCCGCCTTATTAGTAGTACATGATTGAGCTTTTATTAGCTCAGAAATATACCCAAAAACTATTTCTTGTGCAATCTTAACTAAATCGTTGGGTTGTAAAAATATTCTAGAAACTGACACATTGATCCCCTAGTTCGCAATCATACTAATTATGGGGAAAAGGTGGTGTAATTAGGACGATAGTGCACAAATCATAAAGTTACAATTTCATTGACAAAAAATTGTAATTAATATGATTGTGAACTAGGGTATCCAATTGTAGAGGTCGGTAGGGGCGGCAAAATTTGAATAGCCTACTGGCGGCAAATGTGTAAATCCGCCACTGACCACAGTTATTTCTTTTATAATACAGTACAATCTTGATTTTATATTTTCCTCAATTTCATTTTCCCCTCCACATTGCACTGGAGCAGCTAGAATAAGAGGATATGTTGTCATATGTACAAATGTTAGGATAGACTCCACATTGTTAACTTAAAGGATATTATTAATGAAGATTTGTATGTGCTCAGCTTAAGGTTCTAGAAGTTACCGTAACTTATTTTCTGGTTATAATAAAAAAAATTTAATTATGGTATAATCAGAATAAATACGTAAACATATTTCCCTGCTATTGTGTGAGTAGGAATTATTGCGATTTTCTCTGGTCTTTCCAGAGCATGTCTATTTTCTCTTTTACTGCAGCTATTGCTGCTGCTACTAACAACACTGCCATAGAGTGCTTTCATATTTCAGTGCATAGTTAAAATTCAGAAGCCAATAAAATGTAGATTCGAAAATTTGTCTGGGGTTTCCCACAGTTCATCATAAAGACTTACCTTTCATAGCGTGTATTTATCTCCCATCAGTCTTATTTTTCCGAAGAAATCTTAGGGGGTTGTAAATATTTCCATCAACTGTAATAAATTTTTCTGTTTCAGTTTTTTGTCACATTACAATTTTCCAATACATATTAACCACACTTTATGAAGTCCTTTCATGCTTTCATTTTAACAAGAAAGTGTATCAGTACTGTACTTGCAAGGTAGCCTTAACCACTATGTTTTTCTTTAACATAGGTACTTTTCCTGCTTTTATGGAACTTTATATGTACTTGTATATGATAAGTATGATGCAAAGAATTGTTATTCTTTACAATATTAGATTTTTAGATTGAATTTTTCTGTGTATTCATATTTTGTAAAGAATACTTTAGTGTTCTTCCTAGCTCTGTAACAATTTTTATTGTGTGAAGTGTTTTCCAGCTTGGGTCTCCAAATAAAAAAACATCTTGTATATTTGAAGCAAGTCTGTTATTTCTTTCACATATTTTATCACATCATATAAAATGTGTACATTGCTGTGCATATTCATGCATAATTGCTCAATTTGTCTTTGAATGAGGAACTATTTTTTGGGGTAAACCGGGAAATAAAGACTGTTGTTCATAGGTAGTGGTTTCTGTCACAAGTAGTGTGAGGATGCTAACTCTGCCGTCCTCTCTAGAGTCCTTAAATTTGTCTGTAAGCTTTTTTTATAAATTTTTATCTGAGTTAATGAACAGCTAAGTTGTTGATAACTGCATGGGTTAGGGAAATACATAGTTGTCCTTATTAGTGTGTGAAAGTTTAAGGAATACTGACATTTCCCAGTAAGGGTTCCATCTGGCTGGCATAAGTGTGTTACAGAAGTGGTGGAAAACTCTTGATTCAAAAACTGTTGGTTGTTTTATAGTCGTGTCTAAACACGAGAAGCATTTAAGAAATGTTTTCAAAGAAAAACTTTAGGTTCTTATTTCAGCTTTCAAGAATTATTTATTTTTTTGCTTGGAAATGTCTAAAACAGGTGTTTTCAGAATCAGTTTTAGCTGACAAATTTTTGATACAGAAAGTTTGGAGTTGCCTTTCGACACAAATTATACCTTCTTCTTTACTAGCTTGCCATAAAAATATAGGGTTGCCACTTAGTCTCTTTCAGGTGAGTCACCAATGGAAAAACTGCACACCAGTTGAGCACTGCGTGTAGATATGATGAGACAAGTGGTGAGTGAGCAGGTGTCTGTCTTACAGCTGAGGGGTTTTTAGAACTCTAAGGTGGAAAATGGCTGTAGACGGGTAGAATGCTTAATAACATGTACTGTAAAACCTTGTTAAGACGTTTCCCACTTAAGAAATTTCCTGTTTATTACGTTAATTAATTTTTCACCTTGTCTATATACACATGTATAATTTAACCCTTTCAATGAGTTTTTCTGGTTAATTAGCACAAATTTTTTCATTCCTGTTACAAATGTCTTAATGGTTTTACTGTATTTTATGATGCTGCTCTCGTACTTTACAGCGCTTGGAATTAGCACACAGTTACAAAGATTTTATCTTTGAAGTGTAATTGCAATGGTGAGTTCATGTTATGATGGTACGATTGGACTGTGTCCATTGCCGACCATGAGGCTAAATAAAAATTGCACGCACACAGAACTCAGCAAGACAAAAAACAAATAATCTTTTTACATCACCACAGACAGATAATTAGGAGAAGCTGTTTCCTTGTCAATAGAAAACAAATATGTGTATAATTATAATGACAAAAAGACGGACAAACAACCTATGTTTACAAAATAGAACAAACAACAAAAGCAAACCAAAAGAAAAGACAACACGATGACGAAATCAAAAACACCACACAAGTGAACAAAACGGTGTAAAACATCAGTGGGCACAGCTGAACAATAAAAACTAAAAAAACCACAATGAAACACAAGTCAGGAGAAAGTATTCCTTGTCAGATTATGAAACCAAGTCTTCACGACATTTCCGGGCCTGGAATCTGCCCCCTTCTTCAGGTGAGACACTGGACTCTGTAATGTGGCACGCGGCTCGTTATAGCCGGCTTTATAATATTT
>NQII01000971.1:505438-541609 GCA_002778355.1 Clitarchus hookeri | reverse complement strand
GTAATTTGTCTATCTTTGTTATTAATTCTGCAAATTTGTTCTCTCTCTTTTCTGCTACTCGTTTAAACTCCTGTCTTAATTCATGTTTAAGCTCATGTTGTCCCTTTTTAAGCTCCTGTTGTCCTTTCTGTAAGGACAACAGAATATTAAACATTTCTGTCTGACTATTCGTTTCCTGTGAAGATTCTTGAGTATTTCCCATATCTACTTTATCTCTTATCACATCGCTCACTGTCTGAGTAATGCGCCATTTCTATTCCTGATTGGTTGTTTACCGATCCTATATATATAATTCCATATCATACTGGCTACGATTTCTAATCAAATTCTGTGACATTACCTTATTTATAAAAATTATACAATCCCTAACCCTGACAACCTAACAGATGGCGTTACTTGTTTTGATGGCTTTACTGATGAATTCTTACCGTGTTACTGCTGTTGTTGAATGAGGTCGCCTCGTAACTGTAACTTTGGCGTCTGTCGCTGGAACACTGGAACTGCCTGTAACTTAATTACGTGATGTTGCGATGTAGTCTGCAGGGGTTGTTATTCGTGCCCCACGTTGAGGCCGCCATTTTGTAATGCCACGTCAAGGTATTGACGGCTGGAAATTACCACTCGTCTAGTTCAGAGGTAGTAACACGAGACTCTTTAAAAAGGATGCGCCAATTGAATACCAAATAATGTAGTCAAGTTCCGGTTTATTATTCTTTACTTATTTCATTAAAGAAGATGCCACAGTTCACTTACAATGTTCAGGTATGCCTAGTACGAACAGGGTTCACAGATACACTACACAGACAAAATAGAGAGCAGCGCCACAGTCGTTGTTGATTATCAATTTAGTCTCTAAAAACTTGCCCGAAGAAAAACAAATGCAGCAACCTCCCACCCGGCTAAGAAATAATCTAGCAAGTTCAAGTTTGCCGGTGTGGGGGTTATGCGCCAAGCCAGACGTGGCCTAGGCGAGCACTGAGAGTCTACTGCTGAAGGGTGTCAACTGCTTGTTATCCTCTGCTATTATTGACTGCTCGATATCAACTGCCGGACGACGACAGGCACACGTGTATTTGTCGCGTGCCTGTCACCTCCCTTCTACCCTTATAAGGGCACGGCAGCCGGCATCACCATCAAACTGCATCATTTGTAAAAAGTAATCAACACTCTAGACCAAAAACTGTCTACCTGCAGTTCGGAAAGCTTCTGCGTAGCCATCCGAACTGCATCATTGGTAAAAAATAACCCAACCTTTTAGAATAGTAACTGTTGATGTAGTTCGAAAAGCTTCTAATCTAATGATGACGCTTAACAAAAACTGACTTTCTGAAACGGCAACCGGATGCCTGATAAACGTTAAACGGCAAACATATGTCCGATAAACGAACCACCGCTGCTTTAATTTTGGATCCCGATAAAATATTACGAAACCCCGTTAAACGAAAGAAAATGAACCGCGTATCACGAAAATTTATAATACTGCATCATTACAACTCTAAGAAGTCTACATGACACATACATGATGACCACAAATTGTGCTGTAAATAAAAGTTGTGCAGATGCAATACCAGGTATTTCCAAATCACTAAGTGATGTATAACGAGGTTATCCAGTCACTCTTGTGGCAAGTTGTTGGGTTACTGATGGCGTGCTTGAATGGCAGTTCACAGAAGGTCCCAGGCATGCTCCATGCAGTCCATCTCTGGACTTACTGCTTGCTAATTCCTTCTTTGAATACCGGCTTGCTGACAGTATTGATTGAAGACTCGTGCATGGTGTGCGCTGGCATTATCATCTGCCAGCAGAAACATTTCTCCAAATGCCTGTCTGTAAGGGTGCACAACAGTCTGAAGGGCATCTGTGATGTACCGCCGAGCTGTCATTGTGCCCGTAATACGAACTAAAGGCATTCAATGTCCAAGCATGATTCCTGCCCAGACCAGGATTCCTCCACCTCTGTGTGCATGGACTTCTTGCACAGCACGATGCCTTGTCTGAGCGCCTCGTCTTCTCCACACCCATAACCTTTTGGAATGTGGCCTAGAACAAATCCTCGTCTCATCAGTGAACAGAACATGGGACAATTCTTCAGCTGTCCACTCTTGATCCTGTGCCCATTGCAAGTGGTTCTGCTGATGCTGTCTGTTGCGATCAGGGCGTTTCATGGGCCTCCTAGCACGTAGGCCTCTCTCTTGAAGACATTGCGCACTGTCTTGTCAGCGATTTGTGCACCCAAGGCAGCTCAGAGACGATCTCATATCTTCCTTGCTGTTGAGGTATTGTTCCGGGATGCATTAATTCTCACATAGTGGTCCTGAGCAGGTGTTATGATCTTCGGGTGACCAGATTGTGGTTGATCATTATCATTACCAGTCTCTATGTATCGCCTCCACATCCTAGACATATCACTTTGTGACACACCCACAGTTTCAGCAATTGTATGTTGTACATTACCACTATGTATGAGAGAAACAAACCTAGCATGTTGCAACTTTGTTATTGTGTACCGTAGCATGATCTGATCACTTCTGCAGTCAAGCTCTCACTAAGTCTCCACATCGCTGAATGAAAACAAGTTAACTTTTGTCTGTCACTGGGACAGCGCACAAAAAGTGAACTACAGTCATATGGGACACATTCCAACAAAAATGCTAGAAAAATGTATAAACATTATTCTAGAAATGCATTTTGAGTAATAAAGTTGTAACATTCATGACTTTGTGTTGATGCAAAACTTTTTTTGAGCAGTTTACTTTATCTGTGACTTTATCATACATACGCATTTATTATGAATTTATATATTAAATTTTATTTCATTTTGCAATATCTAGTCTTTTGCAGTGTAATTAGTAATGCTGTTATAAGAATTACAAGTTTCATTAAAAAAATTAAATTGTCTCAAAATTAAAAATTATTCGTAGCTGTAGAATTTTAATTTCATAAATACATTCTTAGTTTGGAATGTGTAGAGTAATGTTCACATCCGCAATAAACTCTTTAAAACTTAATCTAACTCAAGCCTTGTTACCACAGTTTTGCAGGCTCCCCTAGTTGTCAGTTTAGGGAGGTATTGTGAATACGTGGATATTGTCGACAATGTGGAAATGGGTGAATCGCTACCACCAAAATCCGCTCGGTCTGCTCTGTCTGGTCGATATAATCTGTTAACATGTGAACCCTGCCTAAGTCAGGAAAAGTCAGAAATTATAAGTCAGTAATTCCGTGAATACATAGTAAGGTTTTTCTCTTGAAAATATGTTTTTAGTCAGAAAAAATTATTCTTGTACTGTAATATGTGCCATATGGTGTATGTCTCATCATATCCATTATATAACAGTTGAATGAGTTTTTTCTCAGTTTTGAGTGGCAATGCCAACTATGAATAGCTAATGGAGGTGGTTAAACTCTGGCTAATGTTTCACATGGCCTTGTCTCTGTTGAAAGTGAATTTTCAGTAAATAAATTACTGATGGCGGGAAACCTACATGGAGAGTCACAAAGGACTGTCTACAATGTAATTAAGTACTACAGTGGGATAATTTGCATGCCTATGGATGGAAAAATATTACTTTCTGTAATCACAGCCGTAAGTAAATACAGATACTTCCTGGAAAAGAAACGTCAGTAAGAGAGTAATGCAAACAAGGCAAGAGCAGCAAAACGGAGATTCAAACGAGATTGGAAAATTGAAAGAAGAGAAGAGACATATGTGATTGGAACAAGAAAGTGGAAGAAGAGAGAGAAAAAAAAAATTTATCGTAGGTAAAAATTAAAAAAAAATCATAAGATCCAGAGATTATTGTTACCAAAATTAAGTACTATTTAGTTATTTTGTTCAAGAACTCTATGTATTGAAGTAATAAGGGAACATTTTACACAACTATGCACAAAATATAACCACACTCTAAATCAACTATTATTTAAAATAATTTGCTTCAACTGTGCAGAAGATGACAATGTACGATATATTAATGAAGCTGCCATGCTTACAGCTAGTCGGACGTGTTTTCTTTCTTTGGCCAGGAAAAGTCAGGATTTTTCATTGTCAGTTTTCGTTAGGTACCCTGTAATATAATTTTTAAAAATTCATTATATCTGTGAAGGGGAGGAAAGAGGGTAAAATAATAGATGTTTGACAACTACTCACTGAACACTTACATCTGAATTTGTTGTGTAATTTGTTATTTACAAATCCAAAGCTGTTTAATTATGAGCACTTCAGTATAATTTATGCTTTCACTAAGAAACTATATTTTGTAAACACGGTGGGCTATTAACTTTTGTTTCAATATTGTTGTGTGATGTGAGGAGGTAACACATAACTTTTCAAAAATCTCTATTCAGTAATTTTGTTTTAACTCAGAGAAGTTAGAAAGTTTTAAAGTAATGTACATACTTTTTTACTAAATTGATTTACTATTTCATTAATTATAATTTATGTTTAAAAAGAAATTATGAAAGCAAACAAATATTATGTAACTTTGAAAATGTTTGTAAAACACGTGATGTAAAATTTTTTTAAAACATTGTCCCTTATTATCTGGAGTACTTGTAAAATTGTTATTCTACAGATATTTTGTCAGGAAGAATTGTGTATTTTTGCAAAATAGAAGATTGTGGAATACTAAGTCATTGTCTTCCTGTTCTTAATTCTCTGTGATATGTTTTAGGAATAAAGTGGCTATATTTTTTAATTATGTAAAAATACATCCAGAAATGAGCATGCTCATGTGCAGAGTTCACATAAACTGTTGTTTCATGCAGTTGTCAGTTGTTTACAGAGAATTTTGAACTTTACTCGTTGTAAGCTTTGTCTTATGATATGCTGTGTACCATATAAGAAGGCCACATTCTTGACAGTTGACAATCGCCGTGTCTTTTTGTTTATGTATCCATTCGCCATCAACTGGTGTGTCAAGTATAGGCTTTGAGCGCGTCCAGGAGGTGCTGCTACGTGTGGCGATTGGTGAACTGCTTGGGTGGCGCTGCATTCGTAAACGGAGCTTGGTGGACGTGTGTAGGGTCGTTCGTAAACGCTGTACACGAAATATATGTTACTTTAAAAATTATACAGAGCTCGCGGGAAAATAAAACCATTTGTATATGCGCGTATATACGTTATTTTAAACAACAACACTATAATATGTTTCTGGGTGTAGTTCGGGATATGGATAACAGATGGCATGGAAGGGCATATTGCAAATGATGGTGCGCTTTTAACTCACAAGATGGCAGCACCTGGTTTGAGAGTCTGGAAACTTTGGATTTTTTCGTCACATTTGGATACGTATCGTTTTATTGTGCTACTCATTTTGAACACCTATACATTACTATTTCATCACAACGTTTCGTTTCTAAAACTAAAAACTGCTGTTTTATGACCACGTAAAATAAAATGTATTAATTAATCTACGAACTCTTTCTTATCCGCGTATCTTCTGCTTGTGTGATGTGCTTCGGCACTACTCTCAGAATAGCCAACGTAATATTAACTTTTGTTCATTCGTGCATCAGCTGATACAGGATTTTGTAAATGGCAGGTTATTTGTTTCAATATATTAAGTTGCCACTCACTGACTGTCAGAATGTGGCCTTCTTATATGAAATGAACTATAGCTACATATTTTCATTAGCTCCAATGGCGAAGTGTCTGAAACACACAAGAACAAAAGATATTTCTGGTCCCATTGTTTTAGGTTTTGTAATTTGTCTTGTTAGGAACCTTTGATTGTGTAAAAAAATTTTTGTAATAGTAAATTAATCAATTCCTCATGAATCTTGGTTTTTACATCCCAATGTGTTACTTGGAACAAGTTTGGTTTCATTTTGAGATGTAATTTTGCTGAGTTATGTAATTTACAAAAACAAGAAGTTCTGTTGTTTTGCTGGTCATGTCTGCGTTGAGAAGGCGTGATCCCTCTCCCCCGCCGACTGGGCGGCCGTATCTAGTACAATGTATGTATAAATGGTGAAATGGTGATTGTTTTTCATAAAAGTTTTGATTTCAGATTTGAATAAACTTTTTTGTTATTGGCATCACAATATTACAGTTAAATTAAGGACTTACTGTATATAATTTTTTTGTTTGATAAATAAAGAATGCTGTTAGGCATTCAATATAAAAGTATGTATTTAGTGCTTTATAACTTATTGTTCTGATGTTTATAGAACCAGTTAATTTTTTCACTGTAGTACTACTTATTAATCACAGTTTTTGATTGATTTTAATTTTGATGTTTGAAGTTCCATTACAAAAGAATATAAATTTTAAAATGTTGTGTTTTTTATTTTGCAGTAGTAAATAATGTAATATTGATTTGGTGACATAATCCATGATGAACTGTGCTGTCTACAGAGGATTTTAAACTCAAGTATAGATTGTTAACTCTTGTGATTCTG
This sequence comes from Clitarchus hookeri, assembly GCA_002778355.1. Classification (NCBI taxonomy): domain Eukaryota; kingdom Metazoa; phylum Arthropoda; class Insecta; order Phasmatodea; family Phasmatidae; genus Clitarchus; species Clitarchus hookeri. Next base: position 535,210 of record NQII01000971.1, on the reverse strand, counting down.
AACTTGAAACTTAATCTAGCTTGTGTATATGAATGTGACACTTCTTCTTATGAAGTCTTTTTAATTTTGTGTATTCCATGTTTTAAGAATGTACCTATGATACAGGCTATTCATGGTAAAGTGAGTACTTTTTGAAGCCTTCTTATTTGGTATAATAGTTAAAATCTATATTTTATTGTAGCTTTAGATGTTAACTTTGGAGTCCGGTGAAATATATACACTGTGTTTATTACCTACATGGCAATATTTATTTTTAAAAAGTGGTGGAAGGATAAAAAATGGCTGATAGGAAAAAGGTAACTAGGGACTCAAATGTGCTCACTTTACCGTGAACAGTCTTTACTGTTCATTAATGTGTAGTTATCAGTGCAGAAAATCTAATTGATCTCATGTATGAGGGAAAACTTTGAACTGGTATTGGGACAATTCAATTATTGAATTTTCAATTAATTACAATACAGTGAAATTTTTTTCCCTCAACTGACCAGTAAAAAATGTTGTATTACTTGTGACCAAGGAAAATACATGTAAAATACAAGAAAGTGTGGAATCATGAGGTATGAAGAAGAGTTCTTTTGTAGTATTTTAATTTTTAACCTCCACATGTTCATTTCAATTCTAGAGATTGTATTTCTTAGCAGTATACTTCTGAGCATTAAAAATTGATTGATTTTTTAAAACTTAAACAAAATCATATTTCAATCTTAATTTAGCACAGGAATGCTGTGTATGCTTTTTCATTGCATTTTTCATTCTGAATTATGTATGTTAATTATTTGTATTTTTGTACATAATTTTTGTTAGTCATGTTCATAAAATGGTATATTTGAGGTAGCAACAGATATTTTGTCTGCTGATGTTAACCTGACTACATTTTCAGTCATGGCTTAAGTACATATAAGCATTTTATTTTTAAGTTTAACCTTGCATGTGGTACTATTTTATAAAGGTGGAGAATTATAAACATTATTAATTGATATTTCAGTTGAGTTTACCATAAAGTTGTGTTGCAATTTTTTTACTGCATTTAGGTATTAGAAATTACTTTTGTTTGTTGCAGTATAAAGTTCAGTTGCGAACATTGCTTTGCTGTAGGAGTGATATTAAAATATTTTATCAGCAAATTTTGTTTTCTGTTATTAACTTTTTCATTTCCAATTAAGGAGAAAATTCATTGTTCACATAAAAATATTTTGTTGCCAGTTGAATGGAAAAAGAGCAATTTTTTCACCACTGCTATACAATGTTTTGTTTCAAATAGCAACAGGAAGATGCTGTCTTGTTTATAAGCTGGGATGTCATAATAGGTATTGGCTAGCAGAGTCAACTATGTACTACACTCTTATAGTTTCACATCAGGTTGCTAAACTGATTATTTAGTGCTTTGTTTACTTCCACCTGAATTATTTTTTGTTTAATATTTCTGTATGGTCGAGTTAGGTTAGTTAGAGGATGCAGATCAATGCTGGTTAATGTTTGTTGTTAATTACATCATAAATATTAATATGAATGGTTTTCTGATTGTAGTCTTGCCAAAACACTTTATTTAAAGTGTGGAAATTGCAATTGAATAGACAGAATTTGAAACCATCTAAACTGAGTGAACTGAGTGTTACGTGCTGAAGTGGTTTTCTGAAGAAGCTTTTGATAAGTTATGTTTAATGAAACGACTATGTAATGTCAAATAATAAATTTTACCTAAATTAAAAAATTATGTACCGTTCCTTAAGTGCTATAAATAGATGAAGATGGAGACAGTAATAGAGATTGCAGCTCCTCTTCCTCAATAATGCTAGTTTACGTTTAAAAGGAATTGATGAATGTGTTTTAAAGACCAGTAATATGGAATACAATTTATGTAAAAGTAGCATGTCTGAATATGGCACTGTTACTTTAACTGTAACATTCGTGATGTGAGCAATATATATAATTATTGTGAGATAGTTAACAGAAATTTTACACTATTTGATTGATAGAATGGTAGTATTGAAGACAGAGCCAGATCTACATGTATTATTTGCATGTGTGGTGTGCAGTGATGCATTAAAAAATTTAGCAGCAGTGGAAACCAAAAGTAAATCTAATGGGCTTTGTACTGCCTAGGCTTAGTTTTTTTGTTTTTCAACATAGTTACCAGTTGTGGGTTACTTGAGTCTAGAAAACAGTGTAAACTTTCTCATTTAAAATTGCCACATATTGTCAAACTAGTTGAATAATTCATTTGTTAATTGGCAGTCATAATATTGGAAACACAGAATCTGTTGCAGTTGGCTGAGCATTTTAATTGTATGGAATTGGTTTCAATATTTTTTTTAGATTGTATAAAATATTAAGTTTGTAGTTTGTAGGATAAACCATCTTTTATAATCCATTAAAACAATTAGTTGATAAAGCTGTGTGGTATAGTTTTTGTTAAAAAAATTTCGTCATCGATTAGTTTAGATTTTAAGTGTTAAATAAAATATTTACAGTATGCTTCTCAGATTGATGTGACAAACTGAGAACAAATCTAAAAAAAAAGCATTATTACTTCATAATACAATGCTGTTCCTGCCATTCCGTGTAAACATTTCATAATTGATCATTGTTTTGAGGATTTATTTCCTGTCTTCCCATCGGAATTAATTCGGAAGCCAGCATGGTATTAGTTTGTATCAAGAAAAATCTTCTGTGATGGCCTAAGCCCATAAGTGTAAGTACATATGTCTATTAGCAATGTCACATTTCCTGGCATTGTGCACACTTGTGATTTGCTGGGAGCAGTGTTAAGCTAACCATCCCCCACAGTTCAACATTGTCAGCATTACATTATGACCACCGAAGCCAGCTGATGCATGCTATGACATATAGGATGTGATTGTACATAGTACCTGTACCAGTGACAGCAGTACTGGCAAATGCCCTACGTTTTGCCAGTTAGCATGTTAGTCATCCACGACCGTTCATGTCACTTCACCGTGATTCCCAGGAGGATATTTAAGGCAGTGTGGTAAGGTATGATATTTTGGCAGCCAGTGATCGTAGTGATCCCATTCCTGGTTAATAATCATCTGCACAACTCCCAACGAATGTTGTGCTCCATTTTTTTTTGAGACTCCTTGCACAGGAGTGCCTCGAGTGTACAATAATATGGGTAAGTGGTGGTCACATACAGTAACTAAGGCCAGTACTAAATAAGTAATGTCTGTTGGTATCTGGCTAAATTATATCTCGTAGAGGTATAGAAACTCTTTCAGGACTGCCATTACCATGGGAGTATCTAGTGGGTTATGGCATTACCCACTGTGTATCCTAGGCAGACAATTCAGAGTCAAGCATAACCCCTGCGAATCTTGGGAAGGTCTGATAATGTGTCCTGGGATCATGCTCGCGGCAATAAAGCACATCTGGCACTGGGTTATAGTCGATTCAAGGTTACTTCCAACTTTCCTGAAGTCTTGTAAAGTTACTTTCATGCTATTCCTTCACCTAATGCAAACAAAGCCTAATTAAGTCTAGATAATTACACCCAAGGGTCAGTGCACCACATTTGTGTGTACTCATTTTTTATAATATTTGGCACGAGAACTATTTCTTACTTGGCATTACCAACACGCCTATTTTCTCTCTGTTTTTGTTCATAAATAATTATAAATGAAATATTATAATTTATAGATGAAATATAAGTAAAATTTCAATTTAACCAAAAATAAGGTACTTATATGTTAGCAGAAGTATAAAACGTTTGTGATAAAAGACATATTTTTTAGGAAACAAGCAGACATGTCATACATTGTGAAGCTAACGGAAATAGACTATGTCCTCGAGCAGTTGCTCTAACACAGGTGCAGAGGCGCATGCTAAGGGGGTGAGTTGTACCGGCAGGAAGCGGTGCATTCTGTTGCACACTCTGCGTGTGTCCCATTGCAAGGCTGCCCTGATTCTCTGAGGGTTTGAATGCTTATGCTGCCCAATCGGGACAGCCGTTCGCCCAACTGTTCTTGACAACAGGGACACAAGACAAGCCATTGGTTCAGTGTGTCGGGGAAGAGGGGGCAGAGTGATGCTGGTTGCATCACGAGAAGTGTATGGATCCGTGCATCTACATCTCCCATTACAGACAACTGTAGGGAAGTACAAGCAGTGTATAAGTGGTAGGGCAGAGAAAGAGTAGGCCTGGACCAAGAGTGTTGGCAGAGCTCGGTGGTGTCTTTTTCCACCTGCATGCTCCATAAAAGAAGACTCCATGTCTGTAACCACTATCATAGATATCAAGAGAGCAACATTGGCATCCAGGTGACTATCTAGAGCAACCCACCAGCAGCAGCCCTGTATAACATTCAGCTACCTGAAGAGGACCTACCAAGACCTGACCAAGGTATTCCCTTCTACGATTACTAATGCCTACATGAGCCGGGGTTCACACGTTTGACTGAGTCAATGACGGTGATGCTGGCTCACCATGAAGCATGTTTGGTTCCTCACTGCAGCTGTCAGCTGATTCACCAGCTAGTGTAATCCATATTCCCTCCTAGGGAAGGATGAGACTTATGTAGCATGAACAGTGCTTATCATCCCAGCCAAGGAGTCTTGTAATAGTTGACAAGTAAGGAGGTCATGGAAGCTTAGGACACTGCAGAAACAAGCATGCCTATCAAAATCTGGGGAGACTATAGCCATGCCCTCGTTCCTTTTCCCAGGACACACCTGCCATTTGAGGGAAGACGTAATTCCTTCCTTTCTTCCCTCCTGAACATACACAACAAACATAAGTGAGTGGAAACGGGAAGAGGTGAGTAAGCATACCAACTTGGCTAACAACATACTTTTGCATAATTTTTGTTACAACACGGGCTAAAATTATTGTTCTGGCATATTGTTTTTCAAGCAACATGTTTCCACATAAAAATAGCTAGGATTTTCAGTCAGTACTAAATGCTCTGTCCCTACCATTCATTACCAAATAATATCTGGCTATATTTACAGTATCTGTATTTAATGACTGCTTCAAAGTCTTTATAAAGTAACAATTCACGGGCCATCACATTACTGTCATCATCGTTGCAGCACGTTTCAACACACACTGTCTAAATCTTTCATCTGCATGTGCAGAGTAATCATTCTGAATTGAAGAAGGAACACTGTGGTTCATATAGTAGGACCAAAACAAACAATTCGTCATTGACATGTTCCCAGGTAGTATAAACAGATGCAACACTATCAGTAGATGTTAGCATGCTTAGAATTATGTAGTGCTAATGACTGTTTGGTTAGTTGGCTTGTAGTACGATACTTGTTGTGACATCACTTTTTCACTGAACTCCATCTAGCAGTGTACAACAGTTGGATAAAAACAATTTTGTTTTTATGAACATGTACTTTTTGCAAGATTGTTACTTTTAGAGGAACACAACTTTTCTTGTTGAACTGTGCCACATGTCATTGACATTATTTGAGTGAAGATATGTAAAATTACATATGTATTTAATATTCTATATCATGTTCAAACAGATAGTCTGTAATTATAAGGTTATCAACATAGGAAATATTTTGCAACAAATGTGGAAGTAGTTAAACATCACAGTGTTAAATAATTTGGTAATTACAGGAAAATGTGTTTGTGTATTTCCTTGAAAATTNATAAGGTTATCAACATAGGAAATATTTTGCAACAAATGTGGAAGTAGTTAAACATCACAGTGTTAAATAATTTGGTATTTCCTTGAAAATGTTATTGTGTCATGCAGTAACGTTCATTTAATGTGTTTGGTTAAAGCAAAATTTAAAATTCATTCTGTTCACCTTTTTTTGTTATTTCATTGTTGTGTGTGTGTTTCACGTGTGTGCATGTGTTTCATTTGTGTGTATAATATCTCCTTCCACCCACTACCCCTGTAAAACGTTTCTAACAGGCAAAGAAATTCTAATCAAAATGGGTAATCATAAGTATATCTCCTAACTCTGGCGGGTTCACCTCATTTTTCACTTGTGGGAAACGTGGACTTTGCGGTAGGTCAGTGGGTTTTCTCAGAGCACTCCCATTTCTCTCGCCCTTGCATTTTGCTGTAGCTCCATCTCACCTCACTTCACCTTCACTACACAAAACCTTGCTGTTAAGTGCTCACCAAAATACTCAACTCAACTAATATTTACCAACTTTTAATTTTGAATGATTTAATATTCTAGTTTTGTCAACATAATTTGCAATTAGTTTTTCAGGATTGAAAATTAATTAAAGTGATTGGGGGAAACAAAATAAAACCCTAAATTTGACAAAAATAATTTTTTTTTTGCAGATAGAAAATTAGATTGCATATATTTCAAAAGCTACGTATGTCGCATGTACACTGAAAAGCCAAAAAAACCGGTACACCTGCCTAATATCGTGAAGGGCTCCCCGCGAGCACGCAGAAGTGCCGCAAGATGACGTGGCATGAACTCGACTAATGTCTGAAGGTATGCAGGAGGCAATTCACAGCATGAATCCTGCAGGGCAGTTCACAAATCCATAGGAGTGCAAGGCGGTGGAGATCTCTTCTGAACAGCACGTTGCAAGGCATCCCCGATATGCTCAATAATGTTCATGTCTGGTGATTTAGGTGGCCAATGGAAGTTTCTAAAGTCAGAAGAGTGTTCCTGGAGCAACTCTCGGCGTGTGGGGTGTCGCATTGTCTTGCTGGAATTGTCCACGTCCGTCGGAATACACAACGGACACGAATGGGTGCAGGTGATCGGACAGGATGCTTACGTATCTGTCACCTTTCAGAGTCGTATCTAGACGTATCAGGGGTCCCATTTCATGCCAACTGCACACGCCTCATGCCATGACAGAGCCTCCACCAGCTTGAACAGTCCCCTGTTGAAATGTAGGGTCCATGGATTCATGAGGATGTCTACATACCCGTAACACGTCCATCTGCCCGATACAATTGGAAACGAGACTCGTCACACCAGGCAACGTGTTTCCAGTCAACAACAATCCAATGGTGGTGTTGGTGGGCCCAGGTGAGGCATAAAGCTTTGTGTCATGCGGTCAACAACGGTACACAAGTAAGACTTCGGCTCCGAAACCCCATATTGATGGTCCGTTGAATAGTTCGCACGCTGGCACTTGTTGATACCCCAGCATTGAAATCTGCGCCAATTTTCAGAAAGGGTTGCACGTCTGTGATGTTAAATGATTCTCGTCAGTCATCTTTTGTCCTGTTTGTTCACAATCTTTTTCCGGCCGCAGCGATGTCAAAGATTTGATGTTTTACCGGATTCCCCATATTCACGGTACACTCGTGAAATGGTTGTATGCGAAAATCCAAATTTTATCGCTACCTCAGAGATGCTATGTCCCATCTTTCATGCGCCGACTATAACACCACGTTCAAACTCACTTAAATCTTGATAACCTGCCATTGTAGCAGCTGTAACCGATCTAGCAACTTTGCCAGATGCTTGTTGTCTTTTATAGGCGTTGCCGACCGCATCGCGTTACTCTGATTGGTTCCATACCTCTCATACGCACGCCTATACCAGTTTTTTTTTACTTTCCAGTGTACAACTGAATTATTGTGAATTGTGTGAAAATAAGGTGAATGCAAGTTTGATGCAGACATGCAACATTTAATAATTTGTAGTTATGTGCATACTTTGTATTCCTGCACGTCTAGACTATTAGCCACTTCCTTTTCCTATGCATACTTCTTTTTGTGTGTGTTTAGTATACTATATACGTGTGTGTATATATATATATGTATGTAGACACACATACACATAGATGATAAATAAATGGATTGTATACAACACATGATTTTTCCCTTACTGTGAGATGGTTGTTATTGTTGGTCTCATATAACTTGGCAAGATTATGACAGTCGGTGAGTGGGAATTTGACGTGTACAAAACAACAAAGTGCCATTTATAAAATTCTGTATCAGCTGATGCACGAACGAACAAGAGTTAATAGTACGTTGGCTATTCTTAGTGCACTGCCGACACACATCGGGCAAGCAGAAAATACGCAATGAGAGAGTTTCTAGAATAATTAATTAATACAAATCAGCGATTGTTAGAGTTACAAACTAAACTTTGTGATAAAGTAGTAATGTATTTGTGTTTAAAATGAAATGCACAAACGATCCGTATCCAAATAAAACGCAACTTCAAAACCTTGAGAGGTCTTATCACGTTATATCCCCACTCTCCATCAATTGATATGAATTCCAAAAGCATACAGAAATATTGCATGGTATTGTTGAATTATTTTTCTATTAATTTGATTAAATATATTTCAAATTTGTGTCGTTTTAAGCCAGTAAAGTAAACTTTTAAAAAGATGGGATCAAGAGGCAGGCCAAAGTGCTGCTATCTATTGAGTAACGCTCTAGGCTCACAACTCGCCCTGCCATGGCATATCTGTCCTCTCTTTCCTGAAGCATTACCAGCCACAAAAAAAATGCCTTTTGTGTGAAATAACAAATTTACGAACAGATACCAATAGTTTTATTTTTTCGCGAGCTCTGCGTAATGTTTAAAGTAACATATATTTAGTCTAAAGTGATTTTTATTACTAGTAATTTCTATTAGGCCGGCAATCATTACGTCTATGTCCAGTATGTGCCATATTGTTCTCCCGCAAACCCATTTCCGTGTTGTTTTTATGTTGTTACTATAGTGTATTAATAAAATGAAGAAAGTGGTATGCACGTGGGTAGTTTTAACTAATTTTTAAGTTATTCCATGCCACATATTTCCAACTCGAACTGTTTAGTATCAGTAATAGCAGAATTACTACTTTGCCATAGTCATTGGTGAGTTGTTGGTGAATAAAAGTGCATAGTCAATCAAGTTTCCCGAATTACTTTTAGTTCCAGTTATATTAGCTATCACATCCAAAGTGTGATACAAACGACCACTACCGTCTCGCAAATGTTAATTCAAATTCGCTGTCTCAGACAAATTTAAAAAGTTAGAAAAAATTTATTTTTTGCAAGGTTTTATATTTTTACTTTTATAACCTACAAATTTTTTTAGGCAGATGTCAATCTAAAATACCTTAAAATTGGTTTAGCATTACAGTTCAATGGCAAGTGGATTAGTTGACAGCATGTTGATAAATATACAACCTCCACTTGACGCACCAGCTGATGGCGAAAGGATACAAAAAACAAAAAGTAAACATTGGCCCTACTTTCATTGAACTGTCAAAATCTTGCCAAGTTACATGAGATGGACAATATTTCTGTAGTGTGTATATTCCTGGTTTTTTATGTGATTGTTCAATAAATGTGTTTTCCTAAATATGTGATAACTAACTAAGAAATTACAAAAATCATAATATTGTGAGAAAAACAACTGGCAGATATCCTTTACTTTCTGAAATACAGTAGTCTTAATAGTTTCACAATAGTTTGACCTTAGATGATTATATTGATTTTTCTGTACAGTATTGCGGTTTACAGTCTTTGGGAATAATTTATGTGCATCAGGAAAAAACTATAATTTTTACATATACAGTTGCAATTTGAAACATTGTGCGAAAGCTCATATGGTTTGCAATAGCATCCAGACTACTTGTTCAGTGTCCAAGTGCACATGGTGGGTATGTGGTGTTTAGGAAGTGTTGTGTGGGAGGCTGAAAGTGTTCAAGTGCTGTCTGAGTTGGGTGTATTGGTGCAGGCCGGCGGAAGAGCCCCCGGTCGCGGCTAGCAAGTGGCAGGCGCCCGTCATCAAGGGGCGCTTCCAGAAGATGACGTGGCTGGGGTCGGATCCTCCGCCACCTGTGCCGCCACTCCCACACAGAGGGAGGGGGTTTAAAAAATAGAGTTGGTGGTCCTCACATCTTGGAGCATGTTCAAACCCTACCGATCTTTTTGTTTTTGTTTTGCTCTGGCTTATTTAATGCCTTTGTAACTGAACACTCATCATAGTTGGCTGTAAACACACAGTATTTCTCCAAACGTAGAACTTTCTTATAAATAACATCTCCAAATATTTTTAGTTTCTCTTTAATTCCCATAACTTATTTTGATATGTATTTTAGCAGTATTTATATCTTGATACACAAATATGTAGCTATCACATCTGTCCATCGATATGAAGAACAAAATTCAAGGAAAATGTACTCTCATCGCAGAAAAAATTTGACACAAACACTGACGTTAGCTTCAATTTTGTTTGCTCGTAAATATTTAAATGGAAAAAAAGGTAGCAAACCCTGGTATTTTAAAGAATTTCACTTATTTATATTGCAATGAAACACATCTGTCCTGTTAAAATAATTGCCACTTCAGCTTGCGTAAAAATTAACTTCAAGTTTTGTAGTTGAACCCTCAAATTTTTAGAAATAAAATTTTGAATAAAATATAATCTTATGTTCACAGTTAATAGAACTAAGAAATATCTTTCCAGTTGTACTTCAGGCAAACATAATAATGCACATGAGCATTTGTGCAGGTTTTTGTGTTTGTTACATACAAATTTTTTTTCCTCTCCCCGTAATTAGGTAAGAAACTGTATGTACTATCATTTCAGCTTTGTTCTTTGATTACACGTCTTTTTACAGTAAACTTCACAGAGCTGCCACAGAAAAATAATTTATATTATACAGACTTAAAATATAGGCTGGCTGACTCAAACTTGATGTGCACTGTGAATAATTCAGTTCTAATGCGTATACAAAAATGTACAACTCGTATAAGCAGGACTTACACAAGTCTGCCACAAACTGGAGTATGGAAAGGCATTTTTGTAACCGCCCCATTTTCACGAAAGTGTGTTATTTGTACGACACTTAATGCCACTATGTTCAATACCATTACTGATAAACAGCACATAGTTTTCTGTTCATGTTGCATGAATTTTCACAGCCATTGTGTACCTATTTTCACTGCTGTACTGTAGATCATAATATCTGTTAATACAGGTTGCATTATTTTCAAGTTTTGGTTAGTCAAAAAATTAGTTTTAATATTGACATAAACAGGAGCATAACCATTAGATTATTTTTAGTAGCCTAGTGGCATATTTTCTTCCAGTTTTACAACCGTCCCACATGTGCTTGGTTAAAAGTATGCACATTACATTATGTTTCGTGTGAGGAAAGTTGTGATGTGGTATGTTTACTGTATTTTTTCATCCATAATGTCTTGTATATTTTTTGTCTTGAATTGTGCCTAGTTTTTAGTGTGCTGTTACTTGTGCATTAATTACATTGTAAAATTGTAAAAAGTAGACAGAAAACATAGGTACTCACAGGACGGTACTCATGTATAGACACACACATGTACACAAAATTTGGACAAACAAATTTTCCAAACGGATGCACTGTCGCAATATTTTACTAGCTGGGCATGCGGTGAGTGGTGGTACACTGTAGTCTGTTGAGTGATGGTTGGCAAACTGTGAACTTGGCATCCAGGACGCTAAGTAGGCTGAGGCAGGAAATGTTTAATGTGGCAGAGGGTTTATCTTATGTTTAAACCAGGTGGCTGTCTGGATTCGGTGGTGTATTCGTGGGACAGTTCCCAGCCAAATTCGGACAGCCATCTGGCTTAAACATAAGATAACCTCTCCACCACATTTCAAATTTCTCGCCTCACCCTAATTCACCTCCTGGCCGCTAAGTTCACTGTTTACCAACCACTGTTCAACAGACTGCAGTGTACCACCACTCGCCGCTTGAAGAAGCTGGTCCAGCCAGTGAAATGTCACAACTGTGCGTCCGCATGGAAAATGTGTTCATCTTACGTTGTGTGTGTGTGTGTGTGTGTGTGTGTACGCGTGCGGGTGTGTGTGTGTGTGTGTATGTGCGCGCACGCACGCATGTGCACATGCAAGTGCGTAGCAATAAGTACCATCCTGTGAGTACTTATGTTTTCTGTCTCCTTTTTAGAACGTAATTAGTAATCTAATCCTGCCATATCTTGTATATTATTCACTGTCATATTGGTTCAAAAGTAAGTTTATGTTATGTAACATTTCACAAGTTTTGTGCTACACTTGTGGCCTATATATGTCTCACCTCATTCAGTATTTTTTATGGAAGTTTGAATGTAGACTTCCATGTTGTTTCAGTGGAGCTCTGTTTCCAAAGAGACAAGGTAGGGTGACAAAAATCAATAATTGTTATACAAATGTTGAGTTACTTTTAAATATTAGTGTTGGCCAATAATATGCTTGTACTTGAACCACACTTTAAGGTAGTCACTGGAATTATAATATGTACACATTAATACATTTTCATGTAGTCGACAGTGCTGGCCACCAGAAAGTAATATTTTGCTATGTATTAACACTGGTGTGTGGAAGTCTGGATTCATCATAATGAAAGCCAGTTTAGTGGCATAAGTATGAAAGGTATAAAAAGTGTTAGCTATACAAAAGTATTAATGAAAGTTAAGATATGTAGTACATAAGAATATTCGTGTTTGATGAAAGTCCTCATTTCCGTCATAAAAGGTCAGATGTCAGGAGTGTGTTAGCATGGTTCCACTGTAGATACCTGTTGTAATAAAATTTATTTCTCTGGGATCACACTCTTGTACAGATAAAGAAGTCTGCATAAAAGTACATATTTTGTACTTAGATTTGTTATTGATATAACAATTAGTACAAAAGGAGAGAATGACTTAACAATTTGGAAAGAAATGTGATCATGGCAGCTGTAAATGCATTGTTTTGAAGACCTTCAGCTATTTGCCACATTTTTATCTTTAAATCTTTTCTTTGAGCTTTTTTCTCTCACCATTCCATAATTAATAACAGCATCTATTGTTCTGTTTCATTGTATTGTTAGCAGTGGCGAAAATCTACAGCTTAGTAGCGAACATGCTTTTAGGCATCTTTCTTAAAATATTTTGCTTCTTTTGTAAATTTAATTTGGTGCCATCAGTACCTAAATAACATGCTGCATAAAAAAGATAGACAAGTCCATAACCCAAAAAAGTGAAGATGTATATAAGCATCGAAATCACATTACGTTTCATTACAGAACGTATGAATGCCCATTTGCTCATTCAGGTGTCCTTTACTAAATTTAGGGAGGGGCGCTGTATATCCTGCCCCCTCCCCCCTTTTACCCCTCCAGTTGTTACATCACTGGTTATTAGGATGGGCACCTGTGCAGTTTCCAACACAAGTGTGCAGAGGCCGGCAGTTATCTAGGCGCACGAACTCCCTAGTCCTGTCTAGAGGGGTGTCCGGTACAGACATGTAAGTGGCTGTGCGACGACAGTCACGCGCTGGCTGTATACAAGCAGGATGGTAAACATTTGCTGCACAGCCTTAGACAAAGTTTGCAAATTTCAAATGTAGGAGAGGGAAACTGTTGTATAAGAAGGCCGTTTTCTGACAGGTCTGCGAAAGTAGCGCCACTGTTTACGTCTGACTACATGTGACTATGTATCCTTCCGCCATCAGCTGGTCTGTCAAGTCGGGGCTGTATTTTTTATCAACACGCTGTCAGCTAATCCACTTGCCATTGTACTGTTATACTAAACAAATTTTAAGATACTTTAAGACTGACATCTGTCTAAAAAAATAAGTAGGTTATACAAGTAAAATTATAAAATGTTGCAAATAATTAAATATTTGCTAACTCTTTTTTAATTTGTCCGAGATAGTGAATTTGGGTTAACATTTGCGAGACGGTCTGTTGTATCTATTATCACACTTTGGGCGTTATAGCTAATATATTCGAGTTGGAAATATGTGACGTGGAATAACATTAGAATTGCTTAAAAACTATTCACGCGTCTCACTTTCTACAAACAAGGAGATTGGTTTCATGAGAACAATATGGCGTATAATTTACGTAGACGAACGATTACCGGCCGAATATAAATGACTTTTACTCCAAATCATTTTACATGAAATATATGTTACTTTAAAAATTATGCAGAGCTCGTGGAAAAATATAACTATTGGCATTTGTTTGTAAATTCGTTATATATCGCGCAAAAAAGAGGTTCATTTCTGGCTGGTAATACCTCGCATAATATCCGAGAGATCGCGCGCACAGCGCGTCACGGCGAAGTTTGAGCCGCTGTTTTTGGATAACAGATAGCGTATTATTTTAAGTTGATTGTTCTTAGATTACGGGCTGGAAATATATTTCAAATTCGTGTCGTTTCGTCAAATTAATAGAAAAATAATTCAACAATATTATGCAATATTTCTATATGCTTTTCGAATTAATATCAAGGACGTGTTGAAAGCGAGGTTGGAGAGGGATGATACGACGTGAAAAAACTTTCTGAAGTTAGCACAACTTCAGAAAACTTTTCCGCGTCGTATCGTTCTATTGTACATTTCATTTTGAACACCTATACATAACTACATTATCACGAAGTTTAGTTTTTAACACTAACAACCATTTTTTTGTGTCCTTGTAAAATAAAATGCATTAATAAATGTAAGAACTCTTTCTTACCCGCGTATTTTCTGCTTTTGTGATGTGCATTGGCAGTGCACTCAGAATAGCCAACGTAATTTTAACTTTTGTTCGTTCGTGCATCAGCTGATACAGGATTTTGTAAATGGCACTTCGTTTGTTTCGTAAACGTTAAGTTGCCACTCACTGACTGACTGTCAGAAAGTGGCCTTCTTATACCGTATGGACCATACCTAGGATCATAATTTACATTTCAATTTTTCTATTGACAATTTTTGTAAATACATTGAAGTAAATAGTCTAGTCTGTTAGTCCCACTCCTCCTCCACACCATGGAAATTTTGAGAAGTTAAAATTATTTAAAGAATATGAAAAATATAAATGTTTCATTTCAATGTTATTTGATCAATGGTACACATGGATCACATCATTGTGTACTTTGAACAAAGAGGTTGTGTAGTGAAAACAATTTTTTTAATAAAATTTTTTTATTTATTTATGTAATTTTTACGAAATTTAATGAAAAGTATTAGTTCAACCTTGATTTCTTATTAAATACATGTGTATGTCAAGATTTCACAAGTTGAAATTAATCTAAAATTAAACCAAACTAAAAATTAAAGTCATTTAAGTTATCTTGGAATAATTATTTCATACTGAAGTTAGAAAAGTCAACGTGGAACCAAAACTCTCTTTCAGTTCTTGCTGAGCCACTTAAGTCTACTGGGTTTGCTTTTTAACCACAACGTCGTCTGCTACAACATCAAGCATTTCTTCTTCTGTAATTTTTACAAAATGTAATGAAATGTAGGTACAAGTCCAACCTTGTATAAAATAAGCCTACTTTTGTATGTCAAGATTTCTCAAATTGAAATTAATAACCTAAAATTAAACTAAACTAAAAACTGAAGTCAATCGAGTTGTCTTGGAAAAATTATTTCATATTGCTGTCAGAAAAGTCAACTTGGAACCACAACTGTCCTTCAGTTCTTGCTGCTGAGCCACTTAATTCTACTGGGTTTGGCAGCTTAACCTCAATATTTTCTGCTACAACATCAAATGCTTCTGATTCTTTTACAAACTTACTGCCATTTTCAATCCTTTTGTAGAATTGAATCTGATATTCAAAATCATGTTGATCTTTGGACATAATTTTTCCTACATATTGCACTGGTGAGCCACTCTTTGTGCTAAATCCTACCAAAACATATTTTCCCTTTCAAAATTCAATTCCTCTTGAATTTCTGCAACTTTCTGGTTTAATGTTTCTAAAATTTCTGTGACATCACCTTCATCTTCTGAAAACAAATCAATGTCATCAATCTCAGATTCACTATTGAAATCCAATTTATTAATTAACCTGTTTTTTTTCTTCTTCTTTCCTTTGATTCCTTTGTTAGACACTTGTTTATTATTCGTGAATTTTATCTTTTTCTGGGGTATCTGTGGCTGTTTTGGACCTCCTGGGTTTTCTTCTTCTTTGTACATTTTTTCGGGCTGCAGCTTTAGCGTAAGGTTGAATTTGTTCCGGAGTTACAATAGGCCTAACATTATAACCACTTTGACCAACATTCTCCTTTTGAACTCGGCTCACTGTTGATTCTGTTGTTGATGGCCCTGCAGCACTTTTTTTCAAAACAGTTTGTTTCATTCCTCTTTGAAGATGAGCTTTTATCTTCCCCAATATGATCGTAACCTCAACTGAATTTGATCAGTTACATAGAATGGTAAATAGTCATCATCATTAACACACCCATGTCTAGGGGGAAAAATTCCTGGTTTCTTGAAGCCACTAGTTATGTTACTTGTGGAGAAAACTCGAGAATAAGCCTACCCTACAATTTCTGCAACACTATAAAATATGTCAATTGTTTTCCCAAGGTTGTTGATGAGCCAAGCTCTGACTCCTTGGTTGTAATATGCCTTGAATGGGAAATAGACTGCAAGATCAAGTGGTTGTAATTTATGAGAAGTGTGAGGTGGGAAAGTCAAAATTACTACCCCTGCTTTAGATGCTATCTCCAAGGTTTCAACTGAAAGGTGAGACTTATTAGTCGTCAATTATTAAAAACACACTTTCTTCTTTGGTAGATTTTGTGTGTTTCATAAAGTGTTCCATAAACTTAAACTACAACTCTTCATTAGACCAACCCGAAGGGGTAGCCCCGCCGATTGTCCCTGGAGGTGCTCCCTTTAACATGAACTCCTTGAAATTTACTCTAGGGAATACCATCATTGGGGGTATGTGATTCCCTATAGCATTGATACCGGTGGACAATGTTACCAGCTGCCCACATTCAGCTAGTATCACACTACTAACCTGTTTTGCAGCCTTAGGTGCGACAATTTTTTAAGGGTTTTGGACTGTTGTTATCCCAGTCTCATCCTGGTTCCAAATCCTTTCAGGGGGGAATGGGCCAAAGCACTTTTGGACATCTTCCAAATTATCAAAAAACATACCCAAGTTGGTTTTATTAAAACTAGTTGCACGAGACAAGCTAGTTTTTTCAGGTTTTCTGATTGCTAGACCTTCAGAATGTCGTTTCAAAAATAACCTTATCCACTCTTCACCAGCAAGCTTATGTTCTTTCCAAGTAGAAGGGTAGTTTTTTTGGTTTGCAACAGCAAATTTGAAAGCTAATTTATGAACCCCTTTTTTTGTCAGACCATACTGCATTTTAGCTACAGTTTTAATATAATCAACTTATTTAATTTCTTTTTCTTCTGTAAATACTTTCATGACATCATATTTGGCTTTGAATGCATTAAGATGCCGGACAAGTGTAACAAACTTAACATTAAAAATTTTACAAGACTCTCTTATTGTAATGCATTGGCTTTGGGTGCAGTTACAGCTTCAATTTCTTTTATAATTGACTCAGGGTCAATAGGATTTCTTTTTTTCCCGGATTTACTTCATGGCATACTGACCTAAAACAAAAAACTACCAAATAGTAACATTATGATCACTGATCTGTGGTACACAATATTGTTTTGATTCGGGGTTCACAATGGTGCATCTTTACACACTTAATAACCTGTACGTTTTAAGTTGGATTCAAGGATGAAATGTAGCATATCATATTACTCACCAACAAACAGTATTTCAGGTAGAATGAGATTTCAAACGCACTCAAAATCCCGTCGAAATCGGCGGAAAACTGCTGCCTCCAGGGCCAGAAAACTGTATTGTACAGATTATTATCCAAAAGGGCCTAACTAATACCTGGGCCGAAGGAGGGTCCTCCAAACAAAATCATACTCTTGTAAAAAAAAATAATTTAAAAAAATCGAAATTTGTTACTTTTGCATTTGAAAATTTATTTTCCACTTCACTTCAAAACAACACTCATGCTTGTTCGGCATTATACAGTTTTTGTTGCATAGATAGCAATCAATTTACAACAGTCTTCCCTACTATAACGTGCGTTTTTGTACGCACACAGGTAATGAACCATACTGCAACATAATTAACAGCAAAGCACACAAATTTAAAATAAAATCCACATAACAATTTTAAGTAAATATTGCTTACAGACTCGTGTAATGGAATTCAACAAAAGTATTTATTGAGCATTTTGTCTCTTTCTTTTTTAGTTTATAACGATTATTAGTGCACGTTAACAGTATGCTGAAATTACCGAGATAATGAATGTATTGAATCTCCAGAAATTGTATAATCAATGAATGATGGCACAAGGTGTGCAGTAAAATAAAGGTGATAGAAATATTTAAAAAGTAGTGCTGTTGACTGACTGAATTTTACAATTATCCTAATAGGCATTTGGCCAGTCATGTCAGCGCACTTTGCATGCTGGGAGAATCATCTGATGTTTGCACAAACTAGCTCATCCGTCATAAGTTTCCATCTATCGGCATGCACACAGTATGATTTGTAATTAGAAATGAACGAGTATTAAGCTGTTTCACAAACAACAGCAACATAACTAACCTCTCTTTATGTCCCATCATTGGTCGTGTAAGAGCATTTCTTTCAAGCTAAGAAATAATATTTTCAAAGAAGGGGTGGAGCTGCAATGTACTCTCATATATAGCTGAGTTCACAACTTTCTTTAGATAACAGGCTGGCGGGTTTCCAGGAATTGTGCATGGTTGACCGTGAGATGCTGATGTGCTCCATGTGTGAGCATTTTCCTCATTCTGCAGCCATTTGCGTTCGTTAAAACATATTATTATTGTTAGTGATAGTGATACAGTTACTGATGAAGTAAGCAAATAAATAAATTTATATTATTAATATACATGTTGCATTTTAAACTGTTAATAAACAATACTTTCAATTGTTGTGACAAAGTTTTACCAAATATGATAGGGCTAAGTATTTTTTTTTGTAAGTACAACTTTATACACAAAACCTTTCACATATGAGCACTTTATTGTGTGAAAGGTGAATTGTTAAGATACACAAAACTTTGGTAATATTTTCTAAAAACACTGCCTCAATTTCAATATAATTCAAGCATGTAAACACGTTCCTTGTGCAAATACTTAAGCAGTTTTTTTAATAGATTTTAAATTGCATTAAATTAAAATTAACAAAAAAATGAGTTCTGAATGGCTTTGTTAAGGACAAGCCATGGTCACCACTATCGGAGTCTCGTTCTCTGCTGAGTATGACTTTACCACCCATTACCTTCCATCGTCATTCACGCACAATATCTCCTACTGATGTTTTCCATAAAGCCAATACACGGCTGTCGGCTGCACGGGTATCCCCTCACTTTTTCTGTTGACCACCCCGCTACCTCACACCGAGACTTACTCAGATAACTGCCGGCCACTGTAGGCCAGAGCATCATACAGGTTGATCTATACCTCTCGGTAACTCAGTAGTGGTAGGATAAGGAGGTGTATGAATGGCAGATGTTCTTGGTGCAGCATGACCTCCCACGTACAGATATCGTGCTCTTAGGAGATGGAAGGGGGAAACCTCTGGACTGCGGCTGGCCTATGATGGGATAAGTGAGACAGTGGCTTAAACTGTGCAACTTGAAGCCCCGCGCCAACATGTCGTTCACTTCAGTTCACTGCATACGCATGACCACCTTTGCGAAGGACCACCCATTAGGAAAGTGTCAAGAAGCCTCCCTAGTAAATCATTATAAACACCTTAAGGTCACATCCGCATTGTGACAGAAACAAGCTTTGTTGTTCTGTTTCCTTGAAACTTTAAGTGGTCACTAGAGGGCTATTTACAGCAATCTTTGCTGCTCTGATACATTTTAACTACCACATTTATCTTTTGATAACACAATATATGACTTGGCAACAAAATATCGNCGATAATAGCAGAAACAAGCTTTGTTGTTCTGTTTCCTTGAAACTTTAAGTGGTCACTAGAGGGCTATTTACAGCAATCTTTGCTGCTCTGATACATTTTAACTACCACATTTATCTTTTGATAACACAATATATGACTTGGCAACAAAATATCGCCATTCATTTCTGTCCAGAAAAAAGATTTATATTGAAGTATTCCAAAGTTTTTTAAAAATTAGAATAGACAAAATTGCTTACAACGAGACCCGCATGACAAGGAAGGCTCCTTAAAACTCGTTAATTTTCTTATCTTGAGTTTCACGTAATGTTGCAAAATGTGCTGAAGAACATGTGTTTTCAAGTCTTCAAATCTAAAAAAAGTGATTTATTTACGCCGTGACAACTTCCTGCTGCAAATAGCTTGATTTTAAAAGCATGAAAGGGAAACTTGCTCTTCGTCTTTTTCTTCTTCCTTCCAGTGAATGAAGGTAGTGAAAGACAATTTTTTATGGGTATATTAAAAGTTTTTTTTTTACTTAAAATGTTGCATATTGCTGGCTGGGGCTTTGAAACACTAGCTAAGCTTAAGTGAAAATTTTAAATTTATTTTCCAAGTGGTTGTCAGTTACCTCAAGAAATGCTGTAGATAAGTGAATCATAGTATATGTATAAATAACATACAGTAATGATTTTTGCTTTTTCATTACTTTTTACATACAATTATTTTTTGTGCCACAGTATTATTGTAGGGAATTTTGGTACAATGAATTGAATGGAAATATATTTGTATGTATCAAGAAAGATTTGTACAGACTGAATATAATTTGTTTTTGTATTAATTCTATATTTCACTGTAATTGTAGTTTTGTTTAGTTTTTGTTAGTTTTTTAGAATTGTTCTGTCAGTCATAGTCATTGCATGTACATACTTTTGAAAAGACTGAATATTTGTTAAAATTTGTAATTCCTTTTATACTTCTTGCTTTGTGTGATTTGTACCCCTGTATGTTCTGAATAATTCATAAAACATTTCTTACGGGGTTTTTCTTTTTCTTCTTCTTTTTCTTCTGCTTCCCAATTAGTAAAGGCTTATGAATAATTCCAAGGTATACATATTGCAGCTTACAAAGAGACAAATAGTGTTCAAGAATGCTTGTTGCTAGAAAGTAAACACTAATTGTTGCTTATTAGACAGAAAACCCTTATTGTTTTTTCAGTTAAAATGGTCCAGTACAAATGGTTTTGTAATTTTTCTGTTTAGGAAAATTTTTCTTTGGTTAAAAATTTGTGTAAACAAGAAGAAAATAATTAGTGTTATTTAATAATCCCTAAGCCTTGTAAAAACAAGGGTGTGAGAATGTAATAAAGATTACTGGATTTTTCCATAAAAAAATTTTCTATGCTACAGAGGTGTGTGTGTGTGTGTTTGTGTGTGTGTGTGCGCACGCGCATGTGGGTGCATGAGTGTGTGCGTGCATGCACGAAAATATAGTGGAAAATTTAATGTGTCTCATTTACCCTTTCTTGTAAGTGGATGCTTGTGACAACAAAAAATTGCAATACGATGAACATGTGCAATTATTCATTTCCCATTGGGAAGAAATCACAGGCTATTAATATTGTGGTCTGTGTTGAACACAGTGTTCAATAAAGTAGTGCCAATGAGGAAAATCATTTACATCAGTGGAAGATAGAACTCAGCCTGTAAATAACTGTCTGTGAGATGTACAGTATGTTTCCAAACACATAACTAGCAAAATATATGACTTCACTTACTTTGAAATTAAATGATAACACTTGTTTTACAAAAGCCACTAGGTGATAACTGTGTCACTATTCCGTTACATTCTCAGGCCATCGTGATTTTGCACAATTTCTTCCTTCTATAGGCGTACACGCGGTTAGGTGATTGGGGGTACAAACTGCAAAATGAAGATCCATTTTTACAAGATTAAAAATACATAGTAAAAATATTTTTTTATATATTCATCACAAATAGTCTACACTAATTTAAACTTATTTTTAATTTAGGGGTCATTTCATGTACGCAGACTGTGAAAATATAAACTTGGCAATATTATTTTTCATTGATGCAATGGCGGATGCAGCAGCTGCACCCCCTGCCCACACATGCTCCCTCCTCCCCCGCTCTTTCATCTTTACTGTCTTCCATCGTTCAAAGAAGACACTGATTAAGTTTTTCTTAATATGAAACTTCCAATAACTCCTCATGCGTTATTGTGAGCCTGATTAACCTTTTTTGCTTAAAGGAATGTAAATTTTATTATTAATTGTATTTAAGGCATAATTAAGTTATGCACTGTGAGGTTGAAATAATTTTACCAGGTAAGTTATAAAAATATTTGTATCACATAATCATTTTAATGTTGCTATGTACAATATAAAACTTGCTACAAACCAGGCATAATAAAGTGTGGCCGTTTAAACACAATACAGTAAACTCGCAATTCTATGACCTTTCGTGGCTCCCAGGAAAAGGGTTGTTATTTCGAATAAGTCATTATTGGAGAAACTTTTTCAGTTAGTATTTTTTCGTGGTTTCCCAAAAAAGAGTTATTTTGAGAGAGTTGTTATTCCAGGGGTCTTAGGAACAAGAGTTAACTGTATGAGCCTTTAAATGACTGCATAGTTAACTTGGAATGCTGTAGAAATACCACTAATTGTTCTGTAGAAATTAAAGGGTTTTCTCTGGGAACTCCCGTTTCCCCTGCTGCGCCATCTTCGCCTCATTTCACCATCACCGGCACTCGAGACCTTGCTTTGAAGCACCCACCAAAGCCTCTCCACTTAACTCTCGATTTTCTTTTTAAGTTTTGCTTTGAAAATATCATTTGGTGGGACATTCAACTTAATTTTAAGAATTTGTTAGGATTGTTAATAATTAACTGCTATTACTCTTGTCATTTCTGCACTCACAAAAGTGAATAGTTAATAATAAATGAAGACCGTTATTTTAACTACTGGAAATTTACCATGATACCTCGGTAAACCCTAGTCATTAACAATGAAGCTTTATCCAAGATGGTATCCTTGCACTCCTTGTAAACCAAACTAATGTTATGGTTTGTGAAAACTGATGTAATGGTTTGTACTCACAAATATGTCATACTAATAATGCTTGTAGACATCCCTTTTTATAACTTTATAAATTTTATACTTCATAACTGCCACATTTTCGTTTGCATAGTTCATTACTGTAAAATCTCAGTATAAAGTACTTCACTTTAAAGTATGTCTTTGAAATCCCTTACAGATGTGGTATTGTGGAATACCTGTTCAATATAAAATATTTTTCAGTATTAAGTATAAAATTTCAAGTCCTGATGTGTACTTTTTATGGAAATTCTATTGTATGACACACCAGCTTTAATAGATACCACTTCTTAGGTGTTGTATTGTGAAAGCCATTGTCTAAAAAATAGTGAAAAGGGTACAATTTCTTCCCATATCTAGCAGTGTTAGTAGGATAGGCACAATCAACCCGTGCTGTGTTTACTTGAAAATGTAGCAACTATATCAGACTTGTTTATTCAGAACATCACAAGGTTAGGTTTTCTCCACCTAAAAGTGTGATGGAAGAAAGAGATTGCCCATCCGAACATCTTGTGTTCTCATTGGGTACCTACCTTGTTGTACATATATACACAGTGTAATGCTAATTGGTATGTCAACACCTGAAAATTTTTATGTATGATTTTTACGAGTAAACTTAAGAGAAGTTTAACCATCATGAATGTTTGGTACATGCTGTACAAACTGTGTGTAATACAGCATAAAGTTTTTATGCGTTATACAACTCACAATTTTACTGTTTATTTGGTTATGGCAAATTTGGTTTTGTGTTCACCTGTAATTCTCCCCTGTTTTGTTTTGTTGTGTATTTGCTTAGTTATATTTTCATTTCTGTTGTAACGTTTTCCCAATGTTTTGTTTTGTTTTAGTGTTGTTGAGGAGGGCTCGGCAGTCACCGCGCGTGTAATGAATCCCTACCTTTTTAGGCTTAGGAAGAGTTTCAACTCAATTTGAAATAGTTGACTCACCAAAGGATGCTTGCATGTGACAGGACAGGAAATTTTGAGGCTGTGACCAAAAAACTATTTTGTAATGTTTCAGTATTATCTGTATACTATTTTTTGTGGTTATTGTATGGTAGCGTAGATAATTTAAAAATTTATTTATAGTGTAATGCTAACAGTGTATGAATATTAATCCTGATTGGAGATCAGGCCTGATATTAGTAACTATTGATACAGTTGCATGGTTTGAAGTAGTTTGAGTATACTCAGCTTTATGTAGTGAGTGGAAGAAATTACTCAAAATTGGGAACTGCATGTTGTAAGTGAATGACACATTTTCATGGTACATATTCATTTGTGTTGACCTGCTGTGGAGGTTCGGTCAGCAGGGCAACTGCTTGCTGACAGGTAGGTATAGGCGGTTTAGGATTGTCTGAGCACTTTTGAAATCCCTGCTTATGATCTGCATTTCTTCTCAATTTGTGTTGTCCTGCTACATGTAAGTAGACATTACCATGAACCATCTCACATTATTCATACATATCATCCAAGTAAAACTGTGGGAATTTTTAACAAAGTAATACGATTGTACGAATATTGGGTATACCAAAACGAAAATGAAAATTTACATTTTTCAGTTTCGTTTCGGAAAGAAATTTGGTTGCCGAAAGTTGTAACAAAACAAAAATTCTCAATTTCAATGAATATTCAGGTGTTTAATTAATGTTCTTTTAGTGCTCCAACAAAGGAAATTTCGGTCTGTAAATCATTTTGGTTGTGTTTATTATTTTACAACTAAAATAACTACATAAAATGGAAATTTAAATGTAGTCAAGAACCCTTGTGGTAAATACTTCATATCCTACAAATTATTTGTTTGGTTTTTTAATTAATTTTTTATAATGAGTAACTTGCTAAAATGTTGTGAAATTCATTAAACTTTCGTTAACTCTTATGAAATTATTTTTCATTTTCATTTTATGAGAAAAAAGTCAAATTCGCACAACCCTAGTTAGTAATATGTACATTTGCACTCTTATGTGTTGCTGCTGTTTGATTAAAACAAGAAACTGACTTCAGTAGCTATAAATTTACATATTACACTCTTAATACATCATCAAGTCTTAAAACTTTTTTATTTATTACCTGTCAACGTAACTGGGAGCCTGCATACCTGGATGTACTATAGCACTTAATGTAGACAAGGCCAATGATTTTTTTCCAATGTTGATTTCAAAAGTGCTTACCTTACCAATGAACAGCCTTTATGTGAATAGACATTGAGCACTGGTAAGTGTTTTTTCTATTACAAATTCCTATTAGTTCCCCGGGGGCAAAAGAATTCATTCTGAATCTCTGTCAAATACTGGACTGTTTCCCTGGGATTAGAGTCAGCCGAAGATCAGTCCCATCTCTCTACCACATCTGCACCTTCAAGGCATGTACTGGCACAGCTTTCGACCTTTCGATACTTTTGAAGGAAAGGAAGTGGGTTTAATTTTTCGTATATGAAATTTAAGAACAAGTTCTCTGCCTTGAAGATTGGCAGTTGTGCATTAAATATAAAATTTTATTTAGTATCTCTCATGTCAATTCCATGAACTCCCCTAGCAAACTAGAAACTGTTAAAAGTTTCTAGTTTGCTAGGGGAGTTCTTTTGTTTACCAATGAACAAAATAATCACGTAATTGGGGGCAAAATATCTACTTTTCTATTTTTGAAACTCAGCCAGTTTGCATTTGGGAGTTTAAGTTTATCTTCCTGCTGGTTTTTACTTGCAATAAATGTTGGGTTATAAAAGTGTGTGCAGTCATTGTTTTTGCATTTCTTTGTGTATGCAATATTTATGCCATACAACAAATTGTAGAGAAATAAATTGTAGCTTCCTTTATAGTAATGACATTATTTTATTTTAAACTGTGATGTATTGCATTGAGTTGAGGTGTACCATAGTTAAAACAAAAGGGAATTTTTTTTTTTTATTCTACAAAGGTATTGTGGACTCATTCTAATGAGAATGAAAGTGAAAATGTGGCAGGCACTTATGAAGGCCGCATGTCTTGCCAAACTAACACATACTGTACCAACTTCTTTGATATGTCTGATTCAACAATCAAGCAAGCTGTTTGTCAGGTAGAGTTTTAAAAAATACCAAATTTTCTTCTCTCTTGGTTAATAATAAAACAAGTTGTGTATCTTGGTCATTGGTTTTACATTTTATTTTAGTACAGTGCACTTATTTTCATGGTTTTTTATATAATAAATGTACTGGAGACATTTTAGGAACAACAGTGTTTTCCACCTCTTTGGCAGTTTTACATCTGTGTACACATTTGCACCATTTTTTTCAGTTTTTTTTAGACTTGCACAATATAAATTTCTCCCAATGTGAAATATTCCTGTGGTTCTTTATAAAATATAAAATAGGGATGATGGTACTTAGAATTGTATTAAGAAGCAAAATGTTACTTTAAAAAAAATGATATTAAAGACATAAATGAAAAAAGCACATGAATTCCAGTAACAATGTATAAATTCCAATAATAATGTATGTGAACCCTTCTCTGTGTATTGAAATGGTTTCATAAATCCTCATTATGTTGGAATAGTACAATCCTTTTTTCTATTTGTAAGTAATTATGAACATAATGAGTATAATATAGTTTATAAGTTTTAAACTACTTCAGTACTTTTAAAATCAAAGTCCTTTACAGATTATCCAATTTTATACTTGTATTTCAGTTTTGGAGAAGTATCTCATTCATAAAGTTTGTCTGAAATGGAAAAGAAGGTTGTGTACAGCAGTTTTGAGAGTTTCCTCAACACACTATTTACTACTGTAGTATTTTTTATGAGAAGGGTCAGCATGTTTTTCCAGGGATACATTTATTTTGTGTAATTTATCTACAACTTAAAAAAATTATACTCTTTTATTGTTGAGTAATTCTAATTCAAGCAACATTCAGGTCTATATTTTGCATGTCAATATAGGCACATTGTTTATAGCCATGTATGAAACATGTATATTATAATGGATCGTGTGTCGTACCTGCTGCTGCATTAGTTTTTTTTTTATCAGTATTATGTTTAATTACAGTATTACAAAATATTGCAGAATGAGGAATAAACATTTTCATTGCAGTTCACACATGATTGTCATAGCTATGTGTGCATTTAAATGTGATCTCTTTGTGTGTGAATGTGTAAGAAAACATTCATGAAGTATTTTAACATGAAAATTATAGGTGTTTTAAATGTTTACATGTTTCTCTTGCTCCAAACACAATACTAAATTCTGTGGTCTTTCAGAAGTTTAAGGTAGCAAAAACTCAAGTAATTTTATTTTAATATATTGGTCATGGTTTGCAGGGATTGTCTGTAGATACTAGGGGCTATATTAGATAAAGATGTGCAGAGCTAAATAATTCATACCAGTTTTAAGCACTGGAAATAATTGTTTGGTTTTCTTGTTTTTAGTTGGATAATTGTAATATCTCTTACAATCCAGTATTAAACTTGTTCATTTGAAAGAAAGAAGAAGGAGAATGAAATTAATTTGTATATGTGTTAAAAATAATTATATTGAGGGGTTACCAGGCAGTACCAACTTTAAGTTAATACACTCTGCTGCCACCACTTTTTGTATCAATTGAGAATACAGTTTCGGATTGAACAGGAGACCTCAAGGATAAAATGATTTGGTCTTCAAAAATGGAATACCAGTAGTCATATTTGTCATCTCAGGTGTAACAGTGTGGGTTCAAGCGAAGGGGTAAACTGACCCCCATGCTTTCTTGATTGACCGAAAAATTCTCGCACATTTTTACTAACAAAATAAATAGCTTCTCAAATCAAAAGTTGTCATTCTGTATTAGCTTGCTTACACATATTCTTCCATTTATAAAGTTCAGTTGCACAGTTCTGTACATGGATAATTTTGATAAAATTTCTGCAGTCTTAGAGCTGGAAACGTGTATGAACAGCACAGTGCCATAGCGGATTGTCACATTCTCATGACTGTCATGTCAGACACGGCAAAGCATTTGGCCATTGTGTGGTGCATTTGACAGAATAATTGTGCATCATCAAGAACTGAGACCACAGACTAATTTTAGTATTAGGCCTGTAACAGCACTGGTAATATATAATGCCCATTTTATGTACATTTGGTAGCACCTGTACATAATTTTGCCAGTCCTGATTCCAAGCAGAGGGGTGATTTTGGAGGATTCAAGTTTGTAAAATAAAAAGGTTGGCTTACAATGCAGTACATACAGTTACTCAGTTGTGTCATTGCCAAAAAATTTTAAAAACATTATTCAGCAGATGACAGCTGAAATAATCTGCACCAAACTCTTGGGGTGTGTACTGATAGTAATATCATGTGAACAGTACTCAAATTAAAGCTCCTTCTTTGTCTCAAAACTCCATTTAGTTCCATTTTGCATTTCAGTAGATTGCTAGTGAAATTTAAATACTCTGTATATTATGAAATAATATTAGCTAGCAAGTTGAGGAGCCCTGGGTACTGGTCTCCTCGGTTACCGGATTATCCCTTGAGTGTGTGTGTTAAATGTAATACTGTATACATCTGCATGGCAGACATTTAGCTCCACTTTCTTTCATAGTGCAGTAACAGTGCACAATAAGGACAGCTATGCTGGTATGGACTACTAGAAAATAAGGATCCTGATGCGTAACATTGGGTGACTGACGACAACGTCACAATAGGGCAAGGTTTTAATGTGTCGGTCAGAGACACGGGCTATATATAACTGGATTGACTTTACTGGCTGCTAACCGTTCCCCGCCGGTATATAAGCTGGGGCACGTGGCTTGACGGCATGGCACAAAGTCTGGTGTGGGCTTAGCGATCCTTTGCACCACTGATTTACACACAGCCACTGGTTTACCTGTATTGAGCATGGCCCGGGATAGCTCCTGACTCGGCCGCTGGTGCCGGCTGGAACTCGTGCCCAGTCTGGACGAAGGTTGTTCTGCGGCTGATGGTGCTGATGGAGCCCGCGGAGGGCTGCTGGTCCATCTGGGCCTGAACGAAGGGTTGTCTATTCCCAGTGGTACTAGAAGTCCTTGGTGAAATCTCTCGACGATAGGATGTGGCTCGCCGGCGGTCTTGTGGGGTGGCTGAAAAAGGTAACTGGGAGGTGAGGCCTCTCCAGTTGGCAGGTGGCTTTAGCTCGTTCCCGGGGGTTAAACTGCAGAGGGCAGTTGGCACTGGGTTGCAGTTCACGCTAGGCTCAGAGGCAGTAGCAGCCCTCTTAGCTCTCCACTTTGCACCACTCCTGTGGGTGTATGGCATATAGGTAGGAACTAAGANCAGCCCTCTTAGCTCTCCACTTTGCACCACTCCTGTGGGTGTATGGCATATAGGTAGGAACTAAGATCTGCCATGCTAAGGAAGAACAGGTGACTGAAGATCCCTAGCTAGGTGTAAAGCCAGCCGTTGCTGGTCCACTCAGATTCAGTCCAATTACTCCTTTCAGCGAAAATAACAACACAGTGGATGGAGCACTAGACTGACCAGAATGTCCAGTCACGTCTTGGGGTCAGACCTCCAGAACCAGTCTTATCACGCCTTGCGGCAAAAATAGCTTGGTGGATTGAGTGAATTGGCTGGGCTTGCTGACTAGCCGCCTTGAGGATTGAGTTTCTAGTGGTTGTGGCTCTTCCACCAGGTACCTTGGCATACCTGATCCACAGTATGGGTGGCTGTCTAATGTGTGTGTTTGAGACGTATGTGCGTCCAGTCTAAGTTCTGCAAGTAGGGTTTCAATGACGCTGTCTCCTTTCCCTTAGTGTGAACACTCAGAGGTTAGGTAGGATCATGTGTTTATTCCTGTCAGAAATAAACACGGTGGCCTGTACTAACTCCTAACTATCAATGAACTGTAATGGAAGTAAACTACGGTAAAACCATGTGAAGGGGACCTGGGTCTAAACTAGACAAGAGCAGATACTGCTAGTATAATACTAACTGTCACTAACTAACTCCAATTTTATTGTCCAGAAGGGACTTGGGTGTCACATTACTATAGGGGTAGTAAGTGTTAAGGGGGCTGAAGACTTCTTCGGT
>NQII01000971.1:411119-495019 GCA_002778355.1 Clitarchus hookeri | reverse complement strand
TGCTGTGGCTGGTGCAATGAAAACATTTAGAATAAGTATTATCATTTTTATTATGTATTTGTGTAATTGTAATTATGTTTTGTTGTGTTAATTTAGTTCATATCATTTTTCATCCCATAATCATCTTTTAGTGTATATTATGTTTCACTGTACCACCGCATGGCGTCGGCGGCGTCTAGGCGGCGGAAGCCGACGCACATTTCCGGCAGTAATCGCCAGGACTTGGACGAGCACAGACGTTAAGCTCTCCCACGCCGCAGAAGCACTAGCAAGAGCATCATATGTCGAATAGTATCCAGTCGCATCCACATCATAAATCATTATCATCATATATTTTATTATTTAACTTGCGTAGTGTCGGGGGGAGAGCGACGTGATTATTTATTGGAAATCAAAAGTGCATCTCGAGACTCAGGTTATAAGACCACGTGGTCACTTGTAGTTCCGGGCCATTCAGGCCACGTGCCTTCTGTGTAGTTCAGTTTACATAACAGGGTAATAAATACCTTTACAACCAGCATCACTGTTTCTTTATTGATAATCAAGTATGGCGTGCGAGGTGGCCGACAACCTCGGCATATTGTGTCTGAAGGAGTGTTCACCAGAGCCCCTAGGCCGTCGACGAACGACCCTATCTCATCAGCTCACCGCAGAGCTGTGGCGCCGGGCACCCAAATTTTACTTAACAACTCTGGGAACACCGCAGATCAAGTTGGCTTTTTCGCCGTAGCCAAGCTTGGTCACGTCATAGCATTTCCCTTGCAGTTCTGTGGTACTTATCCTAAGTTATCCCTTAGATCCATTGAGACATTTTGGTATTTTTTTTGTCTTGAACATACTGGAAACAACTGAAACAATGACAGGAAAAGCATATTACAGGTATGTAATTGATACGACACAATAGTCGTTCGGAAATACTATTTTTTTTATTTACTGTCCTTTCTTGGGTACCTTGCATCCTCAATACAGGTTGTCCAAAAATTCTTTACCTGATAACAAACTTCATTTGTAACCATTATATGTAAGATAGATTCAGTCCAAAGGTGAATGTTTGGTGCATACTTTTGCATGACAAAATTATCGGACCATTCTTTTTTTTTTGCTGAGGACACCATCACATATCCACTGTATCTGGACATGTTGCAATTGTTTGCTGTTCCTCAGTTGCTTGAGTTTCACCCAGATGTAATTTATCAACAAGACGGTGCGCTATCTCATTGGAGTTTGGAAGTTTGTTTCTATCTTGATACGACTTTTCCTGGATGATGGGCCGAAGCTTGGCCTCCATCCTCTGCTCACATAACCCCATTAGAATTTTCTATGGGGTTATGTCAAGAACAATGTCTACAGAACTCCTGTCTCAGATCTTGCAACAACGGATATCCACAGTTTTTGCATTAATCCCTCCCGTAATGTAGGGAAATGTATGGACAAACGTTGAATACAGACTATGTGTGCTCATGTGGAGACTTACTGATGTGTTGTCCTGTTGCAACAAAAGCTTTGTTAGTTTGCCAACATTTTGGTACCCGTTTCACATCTCTATCTTACATGTTGTAACATTGCACCGTCTGGGATGATGGTGCAATTGTATTACTGTCTCTATGTTGGTTACAGTCAATTTACTCTAATTATTTACACATATTCAATCTGTCTATTGCCATCATTCCAAATGTCTGTCACTCATGCATCCAGTTCAATAGTCCCGTCCATCATTCTCACTTTATACTGTACCGATGCTCGCAGTCCGCAGACTTCACTCCCGTTGGTCACTCGCCACCACACCTCGTTTTGCTGGCTCGTTGCTTTGCCCTTCGCACACCAGGCGCCAAGGTCGTACAACCCTCCAAACTCAGACTGTCAGCTCGGAGTTCTGTCGTGGCTTAAGTGGTGTCACTGGCCCGAACTAGAAGGTTCCCCGCATCCCAAGTTTATGACCAGAACATTTTTTTTTTTCAATAATAACCCCAGAAATTCAATCAACCCAAGAATATGCATGCACGAGACCAATAATCTTTGCGGTGGTAGTGGCATGCCTTTGTAAATCTCTGTACACTCCTCGGCTTACCACTTGCCCTTCACACACCGATTCGCTGACTCGAGCGGGAAGCATTGCAGAGCAGCAAGCATGTAACAGTATTGTAATTAATATATGGGATGCTGTGCACACTGTGTATCAAAAAGAAATACTCAAGCCTGCCTAACGATGCCATATTTATAAAAATCCAGATCATAACAAAAATGCAAATTTTTTTTATGTGAAATGCAACAAAACTGTGTAAATTGTTTTGTATATCACTGTTTATAAGTTGTTTTAGATTAAAGTTAATACTTAAGTGAGAATAATAATATACAATAAGTGTCACTTACTAGTATTTTAGCTTGAAATTTACTTCTAACATAATTAATAGTAAATACAATGTTAGAAGTACTGTAAGTTGCAGAATATTTATTTTTATTGTTATTGCAAATTTCTACAAACAGTAGCAAAGTAACTCACAAAAAAGTTTATAATTTCAAAGGCTTAGAACACCTTCACCAAACTTAGGTGTGGGTGGCAATTAGCACAAGGGCACTGTCAATAGATACTTAGTTGCTGTGTTTCAAAAGCACGTACGTAGGGAATCAATAAATAATAATAAACCTACCTGAGCCAAATTTTATACGAATATTTGCACTTGGGAAACAATAAAAATAATGAATGATATGAAGTAATTGCATTATTTTGGTGAAGTGCCAGAATCTATTGAGGGGTTACAAAACTGTAACCTCATAAAAATCCTGCACTGGATTTTTAATGTGATCATAATCAGTAGCAAAAAAATGCATTTGTCTCAATGTACACCGCCATCGTCTTCAACGGGCACAGACATCGCGAGGACTGTTCGGCGGACCTTGCACCAACCCCTGCGATGTAGAGTGTAGGGAATCGAGGTGTTGAAACACTCCTTGCACGGGAGACAGTCCCGTATGTCTTCGTCCTGCTGCAGGTAGACCGGCAAATACTTAAATATGGTCGAAATTTCGTAAGGTGCGTAGACCAGGAGAAATTCTTTCGGCAGTTACAGTATCTAGTCCCGTTTGTCAAAGCCACTAAGCGAGCGCATCCTTCCAAATGCCAAAATGGCCGAAAGGATTTTATGGCCGCTCGAACAACACATGTAACTTTGTAAGAGCGAGAAAAATGACTGATTTCCCAAAGGGGCTCAGGGTGAGTCTTATAAAGAGTTTTTAAGGGGGAGAAATAGTCCGCGCACGTGATAAAAGTAGGCCGCTGATTGGTGGGAACGAAGGTTTCCAAAAACACCCGAGTAATTAGTGACTGAGAAACATTGGTGCAGCAATTAAATATATTGGAAGAGGGTGGAGGGGAACCGACTAATTGGTGGAACGAAGGTTTTCCGAAAACATCCTAGTAATTAATCAATGAGAAACATTGGCGGAGCAGTTAAATATATTGGAAGGGGATGGGAATTAGCCAATGAGAATCAGCGGTGGGGCAATTGGGCAATTAAATACATTCGAAGGGGGGCTGAGGGGGTCAGTCGTCTGCTGGGTGCAGTGCTGGGGACAGTACCAGCAATGTGAAACAAATGATAAAACGAAAAAACCAAGCTGGTGGTCGAACGAAGGTGAGAGACAAACTCCAGTAATGTATATTCAAATGACTAAAAAAAAAAAAACAAGATAACATATGGTGGCTGTGACTCCTACCAATCTGGCGGACTGCACAGGCCAGAATGGTGGATGGTTGCACCTATCACAATGGCGGATGGTGGCTGTGACACCTACCAAGATGGCGCACTACATGTACCAAAATGGCGGATGATGACTGTGACGCCTATCGAGATAGTGGACCGCATCTACCAAGATGATAGAATGAGTATGTGAGGAGGGGTGCGTGGGGGACCTCCGGAAATTAAAGTTTTTTTAAAATTGTTTTTTAATATATTTTTTGGGGTCAGGGTCGCCGGCGGCCGACCGGAATCATATAGCACAAACAGCTCCGACGTTCCGATCCCAGGTCCTGATGTGCCAAAGTCCCCATTATCCTTCTACCAATAATATTGCTTTAATACCTCACAAATCGATATTTTAATACAGAACCGCACACAAGCAAATGACGGACGTTGCTATTACATCATGAGTAACGAAAACAGTTATCTTGAAACTCAATGGCTGGACAGAATTTATCCAAATTTTTACAGCATTCTTCCACAGTAATATTTGTCACTCGATGCAAGTTTAGTAAAAATTCGTCCTGCCGCGCATTTTTTTTTATGTACACAACACTGACATTGGAAGATATTTTTATGACGTACCGCCACTCTCCACACCGCCCATACATGCTTGATATAATTCCAAAAGCCTACAAAAATATCGTAGGGTATAGGTAAATAACTTTTTCAAATAATTTGAGGAAATATATTTCAAACTCTTGTCGTTTTGAGCCAATAAAAGGAGAAAAGTGAACTTTTACAAAGACAGAATCAAGAGCAGGTCAAAGTGCTGTTACCTGATGAGGTAGTTGACAACAAGTTCTACCACGTCATCTGTCACAACACACTCTTCCACACTATCTGTCAGCGAGATCCCAAACTACAACCAGTTCTCCGGCTAACCCAAATTTTTGTTGTTTTCGTGTTGTTACTATTCTGTGTTAATAAAACGAAGAAAATGGGATGTGCGTGAGTAGTTTTAAAGAATTCTTACGTCATTCCACGCCACATATTTCTAACTCAAGCTGTTTAGTGTCAGTAATAGCAAAATAACTGCTTTGCAAAAGTCGTTGGTAAGTTTTTTGTTGGCGAATGCGAATGAAAAGTGCGTTGTCAAGCAAGGTTCCCGTATTACTTTTATTTCCAGTCTTAACATATTAGCTGTAACATCCAAACTGTGATAGGAACAACAATTACCGTCTCGCAAATGTTAACCCAAATTCGTTGTCTGAAAAAAAAAAATATATATATATATATATATAGGTAACAAATATTTAATTTTTTTCAAGGTTTTCTGTTTTTACTTTTAAAACCAACAAACTTTTTAGACAGATGTGATTCTATAAATACCTTAAAATTTGTTTAGCAATACAATGGAAAGTGGATTAGCTGACAGCGTGTTAATAAAATTAATATACAGCCGCCACTTGACGCACCAACTGATAGCGAAAGGATACATAACCGAAAAGTAAACAATGGCGCTACTTTCGTCGAACTGTCAAAATCTCGCCAACTTATATGAGAGAGACCATACCTCTTCCCAGGCCGGTCGCATCCTGCTAGCCGTAAATTCACAGTTGTAGCGCCAACAGTAGTTTAATGAAGGCTGGCTGCCTACCTCACAGGCAGCCAGCGACGCTGAGGCATGCGACTGGCTGCAGACTTCAAGGAGCTCCGATTAAGTTCGTAACTGGCATCTCCTACCGCGTGGTAGTGCTGACATTTTTTATTAAGGTAAAGGACAAGTGGGAGGTAGTGTGATTCTCTGTCGCCCAGAGCGCACTGCCAACTGATTTGTAAATACTTCCATACCATCCGCTAGATGGCACTACAGTCGTCTCCACCCCCCCTCCTCAACAAGCAAATACAGCCTTTCTTTCTCAGCCTGCTTGTAATCAGTTCTCAGAACCACGGAGTGTCAATGAGCAAGCCAGGTTCCCGGCCGCCCGCCTCCTAAGTACCATCGCCTCTAGCAGATTTTTCTCTGTGATAACAAAAATGTGTTTGGGGGAGCTAGCAACACGACTCCTAGCAAAGGGAGTAAAACTTGTATCTAAGACTCGTTTGCACGTTGGTACAGCTACCGTTTTGCAATAAATATCAAACATATTCTTTTCTTTGATACATTTATATTACTGTCACGAAAGAGATTTATATAAAAATAAAATCTTCATTAGCTTATGCAAGAAAAAGTTAGATGAACATCGCGTTTCATGCGCATGGAATCATTCCGCAGAATATCCTCCAGAATTAGCTGAAGATAACTGATAAATATTAGTCAAGCCTAATAAAACAAATATACTCAAATTATATATACTTGTATTGATGTAACTACGCCAATATTTGCCAATAAAATAACTTAGCCCATGAAATAACATGTTAAAGAGTTATCTCATATTGCCGCTAGATAAAGGTTTAGTATTAATTAATAATATATTTAAGGAACTTTTATATTTTAATTACTTTATCGTAACTTTATTCACGAAAGAACAGTTAAACGCTTTACCATACTGTAACAAATGATAAAATGCAAATTAAAAATCAACACTATAACAATTTATATTTTTCGGGTGTAAATATACCATTACAAAATTTCTGCTAACATACCTGCTATGGATGTAAACTATAAAATATTTTTCATTAATGTTTGCATGTCTGAAACAAATTTATTACGTTTTGATTTACAAATCTAACTACGTTTCACGACTACAGTTTTTCTTGCAAAATTGATTTCGTTGTGTATTTTATGTTTCAGCAGTTTCGTATAATATTTCACCTGATATTCTTAGCATTTCTATCAGTTTTCACCTACCAACTTAACTTTGTTTACACAATTTTTTAAAGATATGTAAACGCCTTGATAATTTGACATTTGGTAATAATTATACTTTCCTTTGTTAATTATATTTATATTAAACAACGCGCGAGTATATTTTCAAGTTTCCTACATCATACAAAGGATTATAGACAAATCTATAGAGGAATGGCGATTCCGGTAGCTACCTAGTTGTCAGATTCAGTTCGACACTTCATGGACCGATTCCGCTACCGAGTGTTCAAAAATTGGCTCTAGGCATTCCGATAGCGGAATCACGTCTTTCTTCTAGATAAATAATTCCGACAGTTTCAATAATTTAGCCCCAGGTTGAGTTAAACCGCGGTCCGAAACTAGCAATAAATGACGCACGGGCGACCCTAGACTCGGGAGAGCACTGCATCGCAATGACGTCACGTGCCACCCTCCGGAGTACCGTTACTCGAAACAGGCGAGACGGCCCAATCTTCTCTTCTCGAGGTGTTGAGTTAGCAGTACTCCGCCTATGTGTATGACAACACACATGCCGGTAAGGAAGATAGGCACATTGGAAAAGCCAATAATACATTTTTGTAAACCTTTCACTATTGATTACATAGGTTGGGAGAATTTAAGATTCGCTATTTTTACTTGTATATAAAATTATGGCAGTACCATTTGACAATGAAACTTATATTGGCAGTGTTTATTTCCGGGAAATTGACCTAGAATTCTGTTATTTTTCACGATGTTTGTGAATAATGTTTGTACTAAATATCTTGTACTGTAATTATATAATGTTACCAATTTTTTTTTGTATTTGCAAATGTAGTGAAAAGGTTTTTAAAAAACTTCGACCGGGTTTTCTCGTCTAATTATCTGCTGATACAGTAGTACTTCTAACGTTGTGGTAATACGTATTTTGATAATATTTTGATACGCGTTTTACATAAAATTTTCCGCAAAATATTTTGTAGCAACGAATGATTTTATTTGATGGACTGTATAAGTGACGATAGCGCCCCACCAGATAAAATCGTGCACAAAAAAATCATTAATGTAACCTGCAAGTGTTACACTTTAAACTGCTGGGGATATTTAACGAGAAACCTATGTTACTTGTGTTAGTTTGAACGTACAAATATAAACTGCTATATTTTAAATCTGTAAATGTAAGAGTAAAATAGCATTATAATAAGGTTCTGAAAAATTGATCACAACAAACTTCTGGAGCTTTTGTATTGCATTTATTGTACGTAACATTTTTTTTTCTCTGTGCACTATAAATCGAAAGTTTATATTGGGGTTTAAAAGTGTGTAAGTAAGACAAGGCTGCTGCCTCAACTTCACCACCAAACAAAAGACTCATAAATAAATAGTATTCCTTGAAATTTTTCTTTACGTCTAATTTAAAAAAGTAATTTCTTTTCCCCGGGCATAGTAATGACTAATGTAATGGTTTTTAATTTACAATGTACATATTTGGTGAAGTGCAAATATAGCTGTTATACCTCAAAAAATACGTAAGACTTGAAAATAAAATTTTTATTAAGAAGAAACAAGTAACAGGTATGTTAACATATTTGTTCAGTAAGTTACTTTTACATTATATGAAAAGCAGGTGGTTATTTACGTAAACGGTTTAAAATACAAATAGCCTTACAAAACTGTTGTGAACCGAAAACTTAAAAATTTACTTAAATCAGGTGACACTTATAAATCAACTAAGTTACATTTCCACTGCATAGCAAAAACTGCATTTTTTTTTGTTTCCACATTTTTTAAAAGTTTTAAATGGAATTTGGAAAGACTTTGTGGAAGGCTTTGGTAAGTAATTCGTGCTCGAGAACGTTGTTCTTCAGTTATGTAACGTGCGGGAAGAAGCAGTATTTTTATAGCATGTTAATTTTCCTCGCATACCTCACTCTTCTTGAAGAGTTAGTCTTATGTGTTATGTGTATTCTTATGTGCACTGCTGTGTCTCAGGTGTGCACTATACCAGTATTTACCTACATGAACGTATATTTGCTGCTATACGTACGTATACCATGTATGTTTCCAACCAACAACATTTCCGACATAGCCATCTGACAACACCAAATAAGGTACTGAATCAGATGTAACATTTTCAGTCTTTCAAAGTTGTTAAATAAGCCTGAAGACATTTTTTAAATAGTTATATCCAAGCATTTAAAACATTTCTTAATATTTTTACGTACGAAAAAAACTTTTGTTTGTAAACAGGAAGTAAACGACCCTAAATAATCTGGAGTTGTAATTTTTCTCGCTGATTGAAAAATAGCAGCCGCCTGGTTCGAAAGTATTTTAATGTCAAATGAAAGAATATATTACTTACTTTGTCATTGAAACAAATACAACAAAATTAGTGAATAAACCAGTAAGACTGTACATGACAAAATATTTGAACCTTCTCTAGTAACTTTGTGGGCCAGTATTGTACAATAAAAGCAGAGAGTGTGTTCGCTGAAAACAGTAAACNTTTGTCATTGAAACAAATACAACAAAATTAGTGAATAAACCAGTAAGACTGTACATGACAAAATATTTGAACCTTCTGTAGTAACTTTGTGGGTCAGTATTGTACAATAAAAGCAGAGAGTGTGTTTGCTGAAAACAGTAAACATTGTCTCAAAATTAACAAACAGTAGTCCTACATGTAACGCTGAAAATAAAATATATACGCTTGCGAGATACTTCGTGAAACTTCCGTAAGGCACTAAGAATTAAAAGAAATGTGTCTGATGATCAGTTCGGGATTGTAACAATTCTTACGCAAAACTTAAATTAAAATACCTAAAGAATTATTTTTTATTTAGAATGTTTTGAAAGATATTATCAAACATTTAATACATAATGGGGGGGAAAAAAATGATTGCTGTCATTACTTCCATACGAATTTTTTTGGGTTTCTTGGTATAACACAGCAATTCGCTTATTTCCTTCATGCTAACCTTCACACACGGAGTCTGTCACCATACCACAGCAGGAATGGCGCCCTTGGCTATGATCCGTAACATGCATACCCAACTGGCCACATTCCGATACCTCTACAATGCGCAGTATGAGCAAACAAGAAGTTCCTATCCCTACAAGAAGTCACATCTGTGTGGAGCCTGCGTCATTCTACTTCCGGCAAATCTTCTGCACTGACTAGGGTTGCCACCTTTTTTTCAAGCAAATGGAGTACATTTCCTTTCTAAGGTAAAAAAAAAAAGTACATCTTAAAATAGAGTATTATTTATTTAACCTACTATTTTTTTTCCATATATATTTTTTGTTGCTTCTGGCAACATCTAACAAATATTTATTTTCAAAGAACGTTTTCACAGCGTCTTTACAATCTATGATCATATTTAAATATATAAATAATTCATTTTTCCCACAGGCTTTTGTACTTTTGCCTTCGTTTTGTTTGCTTTGTATGATCCGATTCCAGTAATCGTTTTTTAGGTGTACTTAGAGATATACAGTTATCTGCATCCATAACTGAAGAATTATCACACACAATTTATACGTACAACACTACACACCAAGCAAAAACGGAAAACAATAATTTGAACTTCGAAATTTTCCAAAACCAACAGCAACACAAGTTACACACACAAGTGGACAAGTTGACATGATAATGTTATTTGACATTGACATTTTAGGTTACGTTCAAAAGCGACAGTGCTGCTTTGCATTTAATTTTATCGACGCGATGCGTTCTGTTCCACGCAATATTCGCTTTACCTTTTTATTTTTTTTCGTAAACAATTAAATAAAACCTTCAAACGTCGAAATAGGTAAAATAAAGTATTTTCATGTACTTTATTGTCCTCATAAAGTATAAAGTACGTTTAACCGAAATAGAGTACAATACTTTATTATAAAGTACGGGNCTCATAAAGTATAAAGTACGTTTAACCGAAATAGAGTACAATACTTTATTATAAAGTACGGGTGGCAACCCTAGCACTGACTGCAACAAGGCCAGGAGCACGAGTTCTTTAGGCGATGACGTCACGTTGGTGGCAAATAGTTGAATATTAGGTTAGGAATGTGGAAGGAGGCCGTTATTAGTGGTGGCATGCATCTAGAAATAGTGTATGCTACCTTTTTTAGCCTGTAAAATGTTTCAAGGAGCTATATTTAAAGCAGCTAAGGAGATGTGCATCAGCTGATTTAAGGTATTCTAGGTGGAATGTTATTCATATCATTTATGATACATCACTATACACTGGCTGTAAGAAAGGCGCACTCGTTCGTGAAATAGAATAAACTGTTAATTACAAAATGTAGAATTCCCTATAAACCATTTTACAATAATTAATAACAATTTTGCAATTTGTAGAGCACATACCAATTATGTTCCTTTGTTTCTCCGCAATTATTTTGGTAATGATGACTCTTTGGAAATGGATTTACCGAATTATGTTACTTAGAAAACATTTGGTATAGCACAGAAAAAATTTCAATTAATATTTATTAATTTAATTTTTTTTTAATGTTTTTGCAATTACAGAAATACCTACGTACATTGTCAACAATTCCACAAAAAAATTAAAAAACATAAACCCAAAGTCACAATTGAAGGAATGTATGAAATTCTTATAACTACATAAATAAGGGTGACAAATTGTTCTTATTAAACAAATATTTTAGAATGTTATTTCATATTTTGTCACAGAAAGATGTCACAGGTTGAGAGATAGATTATGACTAAATGAGCTATTCATATTTAAAATGTCAATAAAGATTTGATGGCTTCAAAGAGCATAATTTTAATTGAATGTTGTTATAGCACACAACAAATGTTTATTCTCCTTCCCAGTTCCTGGCATTGAGAGATCTTACATGGCGTGTTAAAGATATCTTAGATTATAAATGTAATTTGCATATCAAATTTATGTTACGAAACATTGGATAAACCTAATAAACTTCAAGTTGTTACACGGAACGAGATCGTGTTACTACGTAGCGAGATGGGTGTGTTGTGTAATTTTTGTAACCAATTGCAGGTGTATGTTATTATGCCTGTTGTCATGCAGCCAAAAACAAATATCCTTTTAATATGTAAATCGCACACATTTCACTTATCTCTATATGAAACTAAAATTTGATTCTGTAATTACTGTAAACTTACAATTATGGTGGTTGTCATGCGTAAAACACAATAAAATGTAGGTACAGCACACAACAAAAATTGTAATGTATGTACTTGTCTATACAATGACATTTGAAAGAAATGGTTATGTGTAAAATCGATGAAAATGTGATTGAAAAAGAATAATATTTCTGAACGATTAATAAAATTTCAATCTTATTGTTCACGCAATTTATGGAAGAAAAAAAAATACATATATAATTTTCTGTAGTCTTCTTCGAACTCACTTTCTTCGTAGAGCTGCAACTATCTGCAGCTGTCACCCTCCCTGTTCATTCTTATTTCGACATCTACACGTAGTTCTACTTACTACCACTGCGCTTCGAAGGCAGCAACTTCCTAGGTATATTATAGAATTTTTATATACTTCCAAGATTGTATGGTTATTTGTCATGTTATTGTTACTGCGATTGATTTATATTAAATTACACATTAATATCTTTGTCTGATTGCAAAAAAAAAAGTTGTATTTGACATTATTTTAAATTTTAAAAATTAATAATTTAGTTAACATGTGTAATATGCATTGCAAATTATTTTCATAAACTTAACTTTTAGCACACCTATAATATGTTATGCAAATATTTTCTCAGATACAAGCATAGAAAAAAAACTGCTAATTTGATTTGATGAAGTTTTTTTTAATAAAACTAACTTCGTAATTCATTCAGAGAAGAAAAACGCACATTCTTAAGTAAAAATGGAAATTTTAGTTTTTAATTAATTAATTTTACCGTTAAAGAAACTTACTACTGTGACGTATTTTACACTAAAAAAATTATAAACACTTATCTTTCATATGAAACTCAAGCCAAATTTTTCTAACGATTTTGGAAATTTGTACAGTACTTTGTAAAGTGTTCTGCATTTACTGTGTTGATGGTTGCATCACTTTAAGGAGATCCACTTTACTCCTACCTTAAAAGTGATGATCGTGTGTGTTTTTGTAGTGACGCTCTCTGGGCGGTATTGTTCAACCATGGAACTCGTCGGCAGAAAAATATGCTCACTCGCATGGGAGCAGAAACTCAAGACTGCGAAATTAGGTCGTCTTATAATATTTTATTTTGGTAAATTTTTAGTAGCTACAACTATTTTGAACTTTAAAATTAATAATTTGCCATGAAAGAAGCCTCTGACCTCTCAATTTATAGTGGCAATCGACGATCCATAACTGTGCGACACAACTTAATGATTAAGGCTATGCACGCCTATTGTCCCTCACTTGGTTGTAAACATCGCCTATGTACATGTATGGCACACACCTGGCACATCATGATGTTCCTGCTCTCGTCCCCTTCTCATGATGGTCCACGACATTGTGTTGGTTGATAACCCAGTCCGGTTAACATGTGTGTGGTTGTTGAAAAGTTGATGATGTTGGGGCAGGGGGGGGGGCATTGTCAGCACTGAAAGTCTCTCCCGCTGACGGTTGTGACGGTTGCGCGCACGTGCTGCACTTTAACAGCGGCACACCTTGATCTGCCTAAACTAAGCTTGCACATGAGAAAGTGTGAGGGGGTTTGAAAGTTTTGCGGGTTTTTTATGAGGTTGGCCGGAACAAGCTGGTTAGAATCCAAACGAATTTGATTGTCACTGTAATTGCACTATGTCAATAGAATCGCGACTATTTGCGGCACGGTTGATCATTGGGCTGACCTTACAATCGTGTTGACGGTGTTGTGTGCCTAGTTCATACTTGGCCACGACGTCCTGTGGGGCGGGGCGCAAACATTACAATCACAGAGCCGTAGGTATGCCTCGATTTACTTAGTCGGTCACCTCTTACGAGTCACAGCGCGGCAGCAAAAACAAATCGGTGAAATACTCTTCGGACACCCTGTATTTTGTTGTTTCAGAGGATTTTAATGTTACTGCTGCATCACCGAACACCAGCAAGTTTGCATAGTTACACTATGCAAAAATACAACCAAAATGTACCACTGATAAGATACCTGCAAATATTCTAAGTTGAAAAAAAAAAAAAACAAAGCGTGAAGCATGTTTAAATGTAGTAAGAGCAGTAAAACACTAGGATATTTGCGACAAAAGTACACATTTTGTGTGTAAAGTTCATTTCAGCATTAATTAAATGTATGGTTTCTTATCGTATTTGCACTGGCGTAATTCATAGCATGGTAATATTTATTTTATAGGCGGTGCCTATACGGCCAATGTAAAATTGCCGTTACGATTTATAAAAACTTATAATATGATCTACACTATACCACAATCAGATGTATTTGCAGATTGTTTAATTAAAATATGAAAACTTTTTTTGCCAGATATAAATACTAATAATGTTATCTTTGAAAATTGCTTCATAATTTTGAGGCTGTGCTCCACTTTATGCCTACTACATAGGCCTTCGTTTAAAACATTTATTGGATAATAAAACCTATATCAAACTTATTTAGTCCATAGAAGCTTAATCCTATCCTCAGTTTTTAAGACTAATTTCAAAATACTGGGATACATACCAAAGTACCATTCCTAAGCAATGCAACAGACCGCAATTAGAAACATGCAGCAGGCACGTCTTTCAAAAACTCCAACCCCCACATTTAGTAAACTCCCCAAAATTTAACTTTAAATATAGCAGAAAAGTTACTACTGCCAGGGGGCAGTAAATGCAACAACCTAAAAAAAATGGCGCGGTGTGTGGCAGATTTTACTCCGATTTCAGCTTTTCTGCAAAAAACATATTTTGATATATTACGACGTTAGGAAAAAAACCCAAGAAAATAGAAATATCAAGGATAAAATAAAAATACACTAAAAATTATGTCTTAAATTCTTGTGGTTATCCCATTATATTTACAAGAAGCCTCCCGCCTTCGTCTGCTTAAGAAAACCAGGAAATAGTATTTTATACTCGTAATTTCGCTGGTCTTCCACTCTCGAAGCACAAAACATTCCATTATCTTCCATGCACGGTGATAGGTCCATTTTTAAAACGCCGTACCCCACACCGCTGATTGGTCAGGGGAGGGGTCGCCGCCAACCCCACATCGCGCGCGCCAGAATTATGACGAACGTCCCTCGGTACAGAACTCTTGGCAGGTGGCCCCGACGGGGCTCAATTCTCTGTCGACATCGGGCGAGACGACGGTGTCTGCACGTCGTAGGCGAAATTAGGCAGGTAAGTTGTTCGTTTGGTGTGACTGCCGTCACAGTCAGATATGTATGGAAATAGAAAGTTCGTCAGCTGTGCCTTAAAAAGGCTTGAAGTTTCTGGGAATTGAGTTTTTGTGTTTGCAGGAAAATAT
The DNA here is from genome assembly GCA_002778355.1 of Clitarchus hookeri. NCBI lineage: Eukaryota > Metazoa > Arthropoda > Insecta > Phasmatodea > Phasmatidae > Clitarchus > Clitarchus hookeri. The sequence continues at coordinate 480,070 of NQII01000971.1, read as the reverse complement.
TTAAATCAAGTAAACCGACGTGAGTCTTAAACAAAAGTGGTTATTCGTAACAAATCCGTTCTTGTGCAGTTTTTATTACATAAGGGCAAAGTAGCTCTGCAAACCAAGTATTTAAAAATAGGAAATGACACCTATCAATATGTAAGTAAAACTTAATTTCTCGGTGTTACTATAAGCAATCTGTCCTGGGAAAAACATGTTAACAATATCTGTAAAAATAATACTCAGTTCCTGTGTTTTGCTGTTTACTCTTTAAAAAATTTAAATGCTCCAATAGTACAATGTTATTATACTACTACTCCAACATTCAATCTATCATTAGTTATGGCATTATATTTTGGGGAAACTCCTTAAATTGGAAAACAAGTTTTCTTTTACAAAAAAAAATAGTACGAATAATTAGTGGTAGGTGTAGAAGTTCTGTGGGGAATGCAAAATATTGACTTTTCATTGTGTGTATAGCAGTATACTGTTCTATATGAAACAATAAAGAAATAAAATAAAATAGCTGTATACATAACTATTTAACCAGAAATGTAAACCAAAATACACATGTTTTCTAACTGGGAAATAAGTATCCTTCAAATCCCTACTATTCTTATATGGAATTAATAAACAAACTTCCAAATTCTATCAAATTAACTAGCAATTACAAGAACCAGTGCTGTATAAGTGACAAGGATTTATTCATAAAATCACATTAATTGGTTACATGTAAACATAATTTGCTCAACTATTTGAATCTATATAATTTTGACGTGACAACGTCTTAAATTAGGTTGCGGCTGGGAGTCACTTATGAAAAAGTGTAACGCTCGGTAACGTTACGATGAGTCACCGAGGAGGGGTAATCAAGGGAGGGAAATGAGGGGAGGAAACAGGAGGGGAGCCGAGCCGGCCAAGGAGAAAGCCACCTTGCATGGAAGCAATTCCAAAGACGAACGACGCGGTGGAGCCGGTCTGCCGCGCGCGCAGCACTACGTTGTCACGTAAAATCTTCGCCCGTAAAACCGACTTTACAGGCAACCATTTTTTTTATATATAATTATGGTTATCACTGTCTATATTTTCACCATATTTATGTAGTGAAAATATTTTTGTATAATTCTTAGTTTTTTTTTTGTATATTTGTGTATTTTCTGTTTCTATGATTTTTTTGTGTTTTGTAATGTCTTGTCTAGTAATTTTGTTTCTTTTGCGTTATTTATGTATGTTTCAGTGCCTACTATTTAAGGTTTTTACTGTTGGTTTGCACTCGAATGGCAAACAAATAAATAAATAATAATTATTTTTATTATTTGCGAATTCTTTATTGCAGATACCACTTTTAGCTTTCCGATTTCCATTTATTCCTGTCTTCCCAATCATCTTTTTCAAGTCATATGTTGGTCATTGATTTGTAAAAAAGAAGTAAAAAAAATTACCGCCTGGAGTTAAATTGGTGAAATGATTTTGAGACTGCAGGTGAAAATTAAAATCCACAGTCATTAAAGTACACCTAATGATGTCTAAATAGTTAATAAGGATTTATTATGTGAAAATTTGACGAGATCGAAAGAAAATTTTCGTAATTGGAGACCCGAATGCGCGCGCTGGACGGAAAGCCAATGATCTGGTCGTGTCGGTATGGTGAAAACAGTACTGAAGAGGGATTCACTTGCAATAATGAACTTTTGGGTCCAATACAAACAAATACGTCAACATACCTGGATAAAACCAATTCGTACATTGTGATCTATCATTGCCGTAGTAAGACAAAGAGCAAAAGTTTATTGTGAAGAACGTAAGAGTTCTTAGCGGCACTGAATGTGGAACAGAACAGACCGTCACTTGCTGGTATCGAGAATCATCAATACTGCTAAAGCAAAGGAAAGCTTCAGAAAGAGAACTGGTCGTGGGATTATGAATCACAATAGTATCGAGTCTGGAGATAAAGAAATCGGAGTAACAAAACGGGTTTAGGCCAGGACGTTCTTGTTTGAATAGAATATTCCCCTTGCGATACCTCGTGGGAAAAAGTGCGAAAGGAGAAATAACATATTTGGTGTTTTTTGACCTACGAAATTCTTTTAAAACCGTTTCACAAACTATGTTGTGGAGCANGGTGTGGTGTAGTGGTCAAACTACTCGCCTCCCACCAAGGCGAATCGAGTTCATTTCTCGGCGGGGTCGCTTCCGGATTTTCGCACGTAGGAACGTGCCGGGCGGTGCCTCTGGTCGGCGAGTTTCCTTGGCGATCTCCCGCCTTCCCCTTCCCTTGCATTCCGGCGCTGCTCCATACCCATCTCGCTTCACCCTCATCGGCTCTCAAGATCTCTATGTTAAAGAGCCGCCCAAACCTCTCAACTCCACCAGTATGCGAAAAAAAAAAAATTAGGACGTCGAGGGTTGATGTAACTGCTAATGTTTGGCCAAAATAAACAAATAACGTCATTTTATAACTCCCGGTTACAAAAGACTGACAGGGGTGTACTTCAGCACTGATGCCTTTTAAAATGTTTACAGAATAAGTTTTAAATTATGGATAAATAAGTTTAGTAGCATGGGTATACCCGTGGTTGGTGCTATTTTATACACACTAGATTATAGTATCAGTTGATAAGGAGAGTTTAAGGATGAATATGAAAAGCGGGGTCGAACAATTAATGTGTTAAGACTGAGTATTTAAAAGTAGGGAACGGTAAAATGGAAGATCTACATATTGGTACTGAGGAAATCAAAAGTTGCAACGATGTTTAGTTTCTAAGTGCCATCTATTAATCGAAAAAGGAGGTATGAGGAGAACAACAAAATAGGCCAGGCATGTGCGTTGTTAGCAAGGGGGGCAGCCCCTCCTCACCCCCAATAATTTGTCTTTTTTGGCCTTATGAACGGACTTTGTTTCAGTTAGGTGGTAGTGGCGCTACAGTGACTGCCAGTAGTCATGTCAATACTTATGTATTTATAGGAGAACGCATTAAATAAAGTGTATATTTTTAAACTATTTTTTTAGAAAGGTTTTACTGGACTGAAAATATATTTTCGTGTATAAAAAAATGTTTCATGAGTAATATTATAATTTTGCACTGTTTTCAAGCTTTTTGATACCTTCTCTGTTGGTTACATAGAAATGTTTTATTTTGTTTCCATAATACATCATGTTTTCAAAATGTATTTAATGAGATTCTAACTGTGATCATAAATGACAGTAAATAAATCACTTCTGCATCCATCATTTTATTGGCTTCTGTGTTAGTGCAAATATAATTTTTGCTTCTGAATGTTATCATATTATCTATGCAGTTTATCTTCGAGGATTCTAACAGACCATACTAAACACATGCTTAAGTCAGTAAGGCATTCGAATAAATCCATTTTTTATTTGTCATCTCTGGAACGAAAAATAAAATATCTTCATCCACAATAATTTAATGTAATGAGGTCACAAGTTATTACTATGTAGCCTATCATTTGCAATAACACAAGAAATAATTGATTACACTGAAAAATATTTATGTGTAAAGTACAGACAAAGCCACCGAAGCTTGGTGGTTTGAAGGAACCAAACATTACCACTGATGTGCAAGCCATCCTCTCGCATATTCTTTTGTGTTTTTCTTTAAACACGCCTGCATTTTTAATGTGTCACGTAGTTGATGGGCATGAACTTTCTCATACTAATAACTCGTCATTTCAGAAGAGACGCAAATAAATTTTACGCGCATTAACGTTGGTTGGAATAACAAAAATGGCCAAAAGTTACTTAAATAGTGAAGGTAATTTAAAATAACTCTTAAAACTACAACATTCAGATGTGCCCCACACGACTAGCTGGCTACAGCAAAAGCGATGGAAAACTATACACTCAGAAATAATAAATTAAATGCTTCAGATATTCGTTATATACCTACATTGACTAAAAGAGGTCAGCTGCTAAGCCGTAAAGGCGTTCTACTCCTTGGTTTATGCGTAAATGCACGCCCAGCAAACACAGCTTTGGTTTTTATTATTTACTCGGTGACCAGAGAATTAATCTCTGTTCTACGAGAACGACAACCTTCCTCTAAGTTTACATTAAACAGAAAAGTTTCTTCGTCGAATTTATTTAGAGAATGGTTAGCCAACGCATGATGTAAGTATCCATCAGCAGTTTTCGTTACATTCCATCCTACACATCACTAACTTCATGTTTATAACAATTTGGTTCATATATTTATTATTTAAACACATATGCTAAATACGACTTTTTAACATTTATGTAATAAGACGCCAAATACAGGACACGCATTTTATTTAGCATGGCGAAGCTTTGTAGCCAATTGCTCTAGCGCATTCTACTGTGGACTGTGTAGAAAAAGGGAGGTAAAACTTTTATGGACCTAATGAGCTCTTAAAATGTGAGCCAACATCCGTTTTGCCAATAGCGAAATACAAAATATTTAAGGTTGTATATTTTTTACTGTTTTCACTTATTATATATGTATCATCCTTAATTCACAGTAATCTTTTTAAGTATTTTCATATTGCTAAAATAAAATTTCTTTATTTCTTCGTTAATTAATTCTAGTTTATTTTTGTTGCATTTTTGTTCGAATAAAAACAAGGGTAAAATATGCAGTTAGTTGAGAAATAGCGCCAAATCTTGAAGATATTTTCATTATTTCGTGGAACTAATTTATAATAGTATGGTGAATAAAACGTTGTGTGGCATATTGGCGTTTTACCTATTACCTGTGGAAACAGTATGAAGCTACAATAGCTAAAGTGCGTGATCGTGTATACACTGGTAACATGCGTGAGGTTATTTTCTGGCAATAAAGTGCTGTGGATAAGCTTCAAAATCTTACTGGCATCATGTAAACATGACAGCGTAGGCTTATGGAGTAGGTCTACACAAAATGTGTTGCATATACATTCGTTCACTGCGTTATAACTTACGTGTGTAAATATTTTTTACTACTGATAATTAGTTGTGAATCGTACACGTCGTATGCCAGGATACGCTACGATCATGGTAGTGGCGTTTTCGAGATATCTTCGGCAAGATGTTCTACTGCAGTTTTCCATTCACATTCCAACACCCAGTCCTGATTATGCTAACCTGTGAACTTGATGTTAGGACGTTTCATTTTTTGGATTATGGATTAATATTCTTAAGGCCCTTTTTCACGTTCAAATCTTTCTTCAAAATACCTTAAATTTTTTTTATTCAATTTATTGAATGCTGTGTGACGTGACGGCCATTTTCTCTTTCAATTTCTTGAATGCTTAATTTTCCTTCCAGATTTTCGTTTAGAACCTGTTCTATATTTTCTTGAATCCAAATTTTTAATCACTTATCACAGCTTTTCTGACAGTATTTATGGAATTAATATGATAATAATATAGATTTGTGCACACATTTAAAGTTTTTACAAAATAAAAACGCATATTTTTAAAAAAGTGAATGTACAATACAATGAAGACAATTTGTTGGGGTTTAACCAACTATTTTCGTGTCGTGAAATCGTAGATACTTCAAAAAATTATTTTTGGTATTTTTTAAACTGGTTTCATTGACAAGTTTGTGGTAAATTTTCATGTGGAGACTTGAAAGATTATATTAAACATGCAATTTATTAAAAGGTAAATAGTAATTTTTTCGTTCAATAAATTGAATTCAATAAATATTTGATACTGTGACATGGCCTTTTCTATAAACTGTGAGTATAAGTCTGTGTTCAGTGAATACTCGTGCAGTTTGTGTTCTATTTTAATTTCATCAGGCGGATCTTTATAATGCCCGTATGTAGGCCTGTGTGTACAAAGAAATAGGACAAGTAAAGTGTTATACGCGGTACAAAACGAGAATACTGAAACGATGCAGGTTTGTTGACAGTTTAACTAATTTAGTATTTGTATTGTGGTTATTAACATGTGTATATTGTGAACTACAAATTTTTTCCCAACTTGGGAGTTCTTTACCAAAGTGTAAATTGATATGTGCAAAACAGGCATTTATAAAGTTCTGTTTCTCTATGTGTACTTTAACATGTTTACCATGCTTGTGGTGATGCTGTGGGTGAAAGCACTCAAAAAGCAAATTATTTTGTCATGTTACTTAGATCTTAGAATGTGATTTTTGTTGGTATCAGAAACTTTGTAAACGATACGAGTGTATTTCATACCTTGCCATCCCTAATACCTATTGCTGCCCAATGTCATGTAGCAATTCATCGCACAGTAGGATATCAAACAACTCTCCTCCAAAACATGTTAAATTGATTTTTGTGAACTGTATATTGAAATATCATAGATTTAGTCGGCCCTATTTCATGTCAAATTTTATTTTTGTGTAATGTTTAAGAATAAATACATTTTTTTCTAAATTGAAATATCATACATTTAATCAACCCTCTTCCATGAAAATTTATATTGGTTTTTGTGTTTTAAGGATATATTTAATATTGGCTATGAAAATGATGGCCAGAAATTAAAATCTGGGTTATTGGCATTCTTAATTACACAATTTTGAGTTAGGTTTAAGTTTGCCAGGCATTAATAAGTAGAGGTGGTAGGTCCAGAAGTAGGTCCACCTCTACTTATTGTCAGAAGTGTTAGTGAAGACTTAGTAGACAATTTGACAGTTACGTTAAGTTTCACTCCTATATTTCATACATTTCAGGAGTGGTCTAGCCGCACAACGGCGCCACACAGAGGCTACTACACCGTTACCTTGTCGTGGTGCACATTTACACTGGTTTCGTACCTTCTGTAGTATTTCATATATCCAATGACTGTAACATAACGGACTTGGTTTAACTTCACCCAAGCACCAGCCGATTAGGCTGGGCAGGAACTTCGAGATACGCCCGATCACCGCACGTAACCTTAGACTAACACGACGGTTGGCCACACCCGAACCCGAAAAGTGTGCCACTCCCGTGCGCCTTCAGCTATCCTGCCAACGTTCTTGAGACACCCGCACTCAGAGCACCTTATGTTCAACGACGGTAGGAATGTGTTCGGGAGGGAGGGGGCGAGAGTTTGGTGGTAGGAGTGTGGGACGCTTTGCGAGAGGGTGAAGCCAAATTTAAAATGGCCGCCATTTAACTGGAATGAAAGAGCACGATACTGAACAGAATCGCCACATTTTCACTACTTCTCCCAACTTATTGCTTCCTTAAAACTTCTTGACGTGTTACAAAAATGTTAGTAGTGCGACGAATACAAAGCAATGAGTAGAGCATTTAAAATATGAAATATTTGCATGTTTTTAACATTTTCTTGGTTTGGTCAGTGTGGATGATTTGAGAGGGCTATGGCGCCAAGCGGAACCTGCTGCCCGAGGGACACACTTTCCGTTCTCGGCGAGCCTAGAGAATAAAGTAAATTCATGATAAGATTTGTAAAGAAACGGTGGGAGTGGCAGCACCATAACTAAAAGGAGAACAATGGAGCTCCCTAGAAAAGTCGTTATTTGGGGCAGCCCTTCAGAATCTCACACTTAAACTGTTCAACAATTACAGATAAGAGAACGTAATATTGCGGTATAAACAGAACGGTCTATATCTACCGTAGTTTTCGAACTAGAAGACGTTACGTATTGTTTAAGCATTAAAAAATATATTACTGTACAGAAAAAAAACGTGTATTATTAGTGATTTTATTTTTCATTTTTAAAGAGCTTTGGTTTTATGTTGGATATATTTCTGACTTACGGTAACCAGAATTATAAAATAAATACGTTCTCTCGACAGTAGTGTTTTGAGAATTGCAGGGGACGGTATCGTGAAGAGAATCTGGGATAATGAGTGTCTATATAGCTCAAGAAAATGAATTTGCAGTATCTTTCCTCCTCGTCCTCTTTCTCTCTTTATATGCTTCTTTTCTCCTTCATTACGCTCTAAATTGTATCTGCATCCGTGACGGAGGGGAAGCAAGTTGGCCTCGGAAAGGCGCTGTCGCGTCCGGAGACAGCATTTCACCGCGGATCGCGGAACCGTGAATTCAACTTCCCCTCTCACAGCCTGCTTCCCGCCAGTCGCTCGGCGGCAGTGTACAGCGGGCCGTCCGCCACTTCAGACGCTTTAGTGTGTGTCCGCGACGTAGCGCTGCCGGTCATGAGCCCAGCCGCCGTGTTGGCCGTCGGCGAGCCGCAGTTACAGCCAGCGCATGTTCACGCGCGCGTCACGCCTCTGCAGATGGAGCCGAAGACCCGCCTCTACCGCAGACTGGCCGTCGACATTGCCTGCACCGCCACCCGTAAGTCACCCGCCAAGTCTCTGTACTCCTTAACTATTCAGAAAGTTGTAAAGCCTCATTTACTTTCGTGTTGTACGTCGTGAAGCGCAGCTTTTCAGTTGTCGAGGAACAGGCATACGATTCCGACCACTGCAAGCTCGAACTTATTTTAAGCATGTCTCAGTGAAGCAACTAGCATTTCTCATGCGAGAATTTAATACGCCCATGTATCTGTCAGATACGTAATTCAGTGTGTGTAGCAATTAGAGACAACAATGTAATCGGTAATCGCATTNGGGGGGGGGGGGATAAGATTTAATATTATTTTTAGTTGACATATTTAATGTTTACCAGAATTGTGGAAATGCGAATAACAATATATTATTAATTATGCTGCTGTCACAATGAGAAAATATACTGTCATTTGAGGTTAGAAATTAAAATCTTAAGCGAATGTTTACATTTTTTTTCCTGCGAGCGTGTTTTTTTACGAGTGCATATCTATGCGGTTTTTCCTTGGATAACTTTTTTCAGAGGCGAACTTTTCCTTCCTTGAAATAAAAGCTTACTGTAAAGGTTTATTATTAACAAATGGATAATTAACTCTCATTTCAACCCTGGTCCATTTTGCTAGATATGTTTAAGTGTTGGTTGGGCAATGACCACGGATTCGCTTTTCATAAGCGACTTAATTCCGACCATTTATTTGTACAACAGTTGGCCAAAGCCTATGAATCCTATTAGCTTGCACACTTGAACGTTATGTAAGCAGACTTTGAACGTTATGTAAATAAGATTTTGGCCTTAACAATAAGAAAAATATGAATGGTAGTAGAAATTATTTTCTGGACAAGCAGTCAAGTATGGGTTATGCTGTATGTATAATTTATATTGGTTCGCCCGATTTCACAGTGGGAAACAATGCAGTAGTTTAAATCTCTTTTGAATTCACATACCAAAACTTAATTACCGTTCTCCGTGTTTCACTTGTACAAATATAAATAATTATGCTTGTGCATCAGTCGTGTATTCGAGGTGTCAGTATTTACNTCTCCGTGTTTCACTTGTACAAATATAAATAATTATGCTTGTGCATCAGTCGTGTATTCGAGGTGTCAGTATTTACAACTCTCAGCTTAAGTGTCTTGTTTACGCCCTCGTATTTCTTCGTCGGTTAGTATCCAGGTTCAAGGGCATTGGTTCGATTTCTTGGGATCAGCGGAGTTGTCGATTCCAAGAGTCCGTCCGCGCGTAAGACGCTAAATGCAGATCTTTAGCCTTCGTTATCAGTGGGAGGATTCAGCAGGTACAGTTGGTGCTGTAAGCAGCATTGAAGTTTCTTGTTAGTTAAAGGCTGCTAACAGTTTCTCTCAGTAGAAGGTNGTACAGTTGGTGCTGTAAGCAGCATTGAAGTTTCTTGTTAGTTAAAGGCTGCTAACAGTTTCTCTCAGTAGAAGGTTATTTCTTGCTGCGTGGTCATAATGTTTTTGATGTTGACGCTATTTCTGTATCAGGAAATAATCGCAATAAGTTGTGATAACACAATAAATTACCCTATTTTATACTCGTTCCTTCATTCTATAGCGAATAACTAACTTCGAATAAAATTGTACGCGATTCAATCATTTGTAAACTATTTACTAACCTGAATGAGTCTTGCTTGTATAGGTTGTTAATGGTAAACTGAGCTCTTTTCAAACGTCTGCTTAAGATCTACTTTTATGCACATTGTGTATTCTTCCGCTATGTGAACAATTAACATGGCAATGGGTCTGATCACTTTATTCATGAGTCGGCCAAGTATAACTGTGAAATTATTTGCAAAGTAAATATTTTACAAATTTGCTATAATTCTTACACTTACATTAAGTAAAAAAACTGAAATCAATAGAAATAATTTGAGTACACACAAATGTTTACCTGTCCTTTTTAACTCAGCGTTAAGACGTGGAACTATTTTCCCTTCGTCGTTACCAACTTTACTGCGCATATGCTAGTCAGCGTGTCCATCAAAATACATTCATTTATGGACAGTGACATTTTTCAAATGCTGATTTCAGAAGTTCTCTGTTAACCGTGAACAGCCTATAGGAAAGATGAGATACTGTAGAAGCGCTTAAATGCAGCGGTGCAGCTGAACGACGTGAATCAGCAAAGCGATGCAGCAGCGATTTATCCTCAGAATGAAATGTTGATGATCGAACAGCCCAAGAGTTCTAGTTCTAGTTGCGTGTGGTGAGAGGTGCTTCCTGGACAAATACGCTTCTCGAGGTGTAGCGTATTGAGGCATAACTTCAATTCTTCTTGTGATACGTAAAACGAATACAGTGCAACTAGTTGCATTTGGTAGCTGAAATTTTTTTATTTTTCATCATTTTCTGGGCACTGTTGTATGTAAACATACAATGTCAGTATAACTGGGTGTTTACACGTGTACTTTGTCTCTCGTTTTCATTAAAATTACATTTAAGTTTGCGAAGTTATTTGAACCTTCAGTTGAACCAGAAGACCCAGTCCATTCCGTGTGAAAACAGCCCACACCATTATGGAGCCACCACCAGCTTGCACAGTTCCTTGTTGATAACTTTGGGTCCATGGATTCGTGGGGTCTGCGCCACACTCGAACTCTGCAATCAGATCTTACCAACTGAAGTTGGGACTCATTTTACCAAGCCACGGTTTTCCAGTCTTCTAGGGTCTAACCGATATGGTCACGAGCCCAGGAGAGGCGCTGTAGGCGATGTCGAGCTGTTAGTAAAGGCACTCAAGTCGGTCTTCTGCTGGCATAGCCCAGTAAAGCCACATGTCGCCGCACTGTCATAACGGACACGTCCGTCGTACGTCCCACATTGATTCCTGCGGTTATTTCACGCAGTGTTACTTGTCTGTTAATACTGATCATTCTGCGCACACGTCGTTGGTCTCGGTCATTAAGTGCAGGCGGTCGGCCACTGCGTTGTCCATGGTGNGATCATTCTGCGCACACGTCGTTGGTCTCGGTCATTAAGTGCAGGCGGTCGGCCACTGCGTTGTCCATGGTGGAAGATTATGCCTGAAAATAGGTATTCTAGACACTCTCTTGACACTGTAGATCTCGGAATGTTGAATTCTCTAACCATTTCCGAAATGGAATGTCCCATGCGTCTAGCTCGAACTACCATTCCGCGTTCAAAGTCTGTTAATTCCCGTCGTGCGGCCATAATCACGTCAGAAACATTTTCCCGTGAATCACTTGAATACAAATGAAAGCCCAACCAATGCACTGACCATTTATACATTTTGTACGTGATACTACAGCCATCTGTATATTTGCATGTTGCTATCCCATGACTTTTGTCATCTCAGTGTACATTGATAAGGGAGTTATTGCCGACTGCTTTGCAAAATTTCTTAATATTCCATATTTTGAAGAAAAACAATGGAAAGCTATATTTTAGTATGCTTTGTCAATAGTTTGCCAGCAATTCTGCCATCCACTCAAATAAATATTTCGTTGTTAAATCGATTTAATTCCATCGGATCTATATAAAAATTTGCTATATTGGAATCACGGGAGCCGCAAATCTTTGTTAAGGCCATCTACCGGTAGGGATATCGACATGCGCTAACACACGTCCATATCGTCGTACTCTTGACACATCGATACATAAGTCGAGTACTATCATTGAAATCTCGGTACCATAGTCCTGAAGGTTGTTTTTCACTTACGAACCGTGCTTCTAATTGTATAAATTCCTACACATGTCTGAACAGTGGTTCATTTAGAATAGTCATAGTTTCTTATCTACCCAACGAGGTATTTGTCCTGCATGGCAAACATGCATACTTATATGTTACTCTCAGACAGCAATACGAAAGATTGTCTCTTGAGCTCTATATTTATGCATGGTTGCTACAGGTCTGGAAAGCAAAAATAAAAACTGGAAAAGTTATGGCAACTAGCGAGTAATGCTGGAATATAAAAACCTGTTATACAGTCTAACGAAACATATTTTATTTACAACCAAAAATTCTCAGCGGTAACGTAAGAAACGTTTTCAAAAATGTTTCTCGCAGGAAATTAATGTGCCTCAAAAGAGAGATATCCTTGCAACTAAAGAATTGTACTCCTCTTATTGTATACTATTTTCATAAACTGTAATTTAAATCACATTTTATAAATTAAGGCTCAGATTTTTTTAATTCAGTGCTGAAAAAAGGCTACAAATTCCTTTTGTCTGGAAAACCAGTAGAAGTCAGGGAAATTTGATCCTGGTATTGTGTAGCAATCCTCTTGTAGAGGGCCCTAATGTTCAAGCATTTTAAATGGAGCAATGCAATTTAATGTTCATAGTCATAGTAAAAAGTACCAATAAATCACAGCAAAACGAAGTTGCATGTATATTGCCGATAGATGTGAAGAAGCCATTCATTTGTAAATTTTCTCCAGAATTTTTTTTTAATACTTAATTAGGGTGAGCGGGCTATATTTGGAATTTTGCCACTGATGACTGCCCCAAACCACTTTATGACCAAACTGAAGTGCTTGTTCCGCAACAAACTTCCTCGAGGTCATTCGGAGTTGCAGTGCCCGATCGATGCGAGTCGCGATTGTGATAAATCACAGGCCGTCACGTGACGACGCGCGGATTATTCCACTTAAAGGCAATAGCTACAGGAGACAACTTCTTGACCCTCCTGAGTCTATTGGCAATCTAGGGTATTATCATTCTGCTTTTCTTTTTTGCCTATTTGTGGTTTCCATNGTAGCTCCATGTCCACTTCCACCACTAGGCTTATTCTATCCGCCTGCCCCACTGGGCGTAGCTGTTCTCCATTTAGGAGGAAATACTATCCATCACCATAGCTAATATTTAAACCACTACCAGCACGAGTTGACTACAGGAGACAGGTAGCTTACCAGGAGGTTCCAACCACAGACTGAGGATGAGGTAGATTTTCGTCTTCTGCAAATGCCCCCAATATTGAGTCGCCCATAGTCAGTGTATGTTGTTACGAACTAGTTTATCAGCCAATTCGTACTTGAAAATATTTAGTAGGGGCGTATCTCAAATAATCACTCGATGACTTCGGTAGAGCACAACAGTATGAGTTTTTATTAACATTTATGGTTATACAATTATTATTTAAATGACTATTAATCGGGGGAGCTTTACATTGAATTTAAGATGATTCATTATTTATATTATCATGCCATTTTAATTAATTCTAACTGGAAAGTCATCACATTGTTAATGTTGCCGGAGGCTGATTCTACGAGACGGTTAACGCCGGCTGGACACACCCATCTTCCTGGTCAGGTCGCCAAAGGACTAAAGATGAAAGACGCTGTGAGCGCGGTGTTTCGCCGGCCTATATCAAGTGCCTGGTTCTGCGGCCCCGCTCAGTGACCGGTGGAGGGGATTTCTGCAACTGTCTTGTTTCGTAAGGATCGACGACCAAATGGTGGCGTTGCAATCCCGCTCGTTTCCAGTTTTAATGTTTGAAGGTGTGATCGGGCAAGCCGTTCAGCTAAGGCCTCACCACAACTCGTAACATCTCCCCAATGTTCACTAGCGAGATGCCCTCATCTCGCCCTAGAGTCCGTGTGGATTATGTAGATGACTGTGAGTTGCGGGGTTCATGTTGTGGCAGCAGGAAGATGGATCGGGTTGAAGTCCTCTTCGCTACGGTAGGAAACATTTTTGTGAAAGGAATTGAAATAGACGGATAATGTAGGTATAAGGAACTGCCAGTTGCCTTCGTGCAGTCCTTGGGCAAGGTGGGCCGATCTTTGCGACCCGCCACACAAATGTCACGCCTTGCGCGCCTTGCACTTGCATTTCCGCTGGGTGTGCAGATTGTCTTTCACGCGAGCACGGTTGACGCCCCGCAGGTGGTTCGTGAACGCGTCAGCCTTTCTTGAGTTCGTAAGTCTCTAAGCCCTACTTGGCGTGGTTTGTTACCACAATGAAAATAGAAAAAAAAAATTTAACAATGAAAATAATTAAATTTGGTAAGTTTACTGCTTTTCCCGTTACAACAATTATAATGTGCAGTTTTACAGAAAATACACGTGCTGTAAACTGAATACATGGTAGATCACTAACAAAATAGTGATTTTTTTAAAGATAAATGTTACATACTAAACGGTACGTGACGTCACTGGGTTAGGACACTTATGGGATGGTATCGAAACGTAGAATAATTATCGTAAAAATGCCAAAAGAAAAGAAATGTTGCAGCTGCTTTTTTTCTGTGTTTCAATACGTAAGAGGGAAATGGAACAAAACATTAACGTAATAAATNAGAAATGTTGCAGCTGCTTTTTTTCTGTGTTTCAATACGTAAGAGGGAAATGGAACAAAACATTAACGTAATAAATTATACTTATTATACTAGACATATGTTTCAGTATCACATAATAATATCTATTGAATATGGTGAATTTTACAAATGGTTCGTTTTCTATAAAAATTAAAATCGTAAATTACAGTTATATAAAGTATTATAAATGAAACGTATATATATTTTTTTTCATAAGCAGTGGAGTTAGTCATTCGTTCAACTGCTTTTGTATCTTAAAACTGGATTAGCTATTTTTTTNCTTTTTTTCATAAGCAGTGGAGTTAGTCATTCGTTCAACTGCTTTTGTATCTTAAAACTGGATTAGCTATTTTTTTTTGTTTGCAATCAAAACTTTTTAAAGTAAATTTGGTTCTGTGTTACTGTTAGGTACCTGCAGGGTGCGGTGTGAGTGGTGTATGTAAAATATGTGAACTGCTGGTTACCTGTAAATAAATTAACGTACGACTCGCGAGCTGGTTAAGTGGTAGTGCTGCCGGCTGTGAGCGCGGTGTAGGGGTTGTTACGCATGACGTCAGGACTGGTGTTCACGTGGGCGTTGCGTGCGCCGACCTCCGGAGGAACGTTGTTGAGATGGGTGCGACATCACTGCTGGTTGCTGTGGAACATGAAGCTTGCGGTACTGTTGTTCTGAAACTTACAATGAAATGTATTAGCAGAATGCCTTCACAGTTTTTCAAAACATCTTATATAAGAATTTTCCTTAAATAATTAATAGGGCTCTAATAGTTATATTGCAGATTATGGTTATTCAAAATGAAAGTGGTTATTTAATCCTGATTTTATTAAATTTACTTGGGTGTGTCCGGCCTTGGAAGTTTATGTATTTAAACGCGAGTTAAAGCTCATTTATTTTTAAACTGTCAGTAGTTAGATAATGGGCATTCGAACACAGCGTCGTGACAGGGAGCCAGGGAGGCAGAAGCTTGGTAAGGAAATGACCAACCTCATATGTTTGCATTCCGCTTTGGGGTGGCCATTTTGGCAGCCAGTACCATTCTGAGGTGGCCATCTTGGCAGTGAGTGGCAAAAAATTGCAAAAAAATTTTCAAAAAATTATTTATTTACAGAATTAATTTTCAAAAATTAATTTTTCTAAATTAATATTTTCAAAAGTTTCATTCAATATTTCAAAATATTGATTTAATATTTCAAAATATTGATTTAACTTTTTAAAAGTTACAAAAAAATTATTTTTTTCTCGAGCATTCCCTGGCGGCCGTGTTTGTTCATGGAGGCTCCATAAGCCGACGCCAAAGGTCGGTCGTGTTGTTTGTGGCTCCCGAAGATGCCGCACCCAATGGTTATGTTATGCTCTGGCATTCAAGGGGGATCGCGGTGAAGTAATGGGTAGAGCACAACTTCATGCTCTCGCATTCACGCACCGACGATGGCGGCGTCTCCCAATAGAGGCGCAGCCAGGACATAGTTTCGGAGTCGTTATGTCATGCTCTGGCATTCAAGGGGGGCTGCAGTGAAGCAATGGGTAGAGCGCAACTTCATGCTCTTGTATTCACGCACCAACGATGGCGGCTCCCAACAGAGGTGCCAGCCAGGACATAGCCTCGGGACTTCATGCTCATGCATTCAAGGGGTGCCGCGGTGATGTAATGGGTAGAGTGCAACTTCACACTCTTGCATTCACACACCTACTATGGTGGCTCCCAACAGAGGTGCCAAGCATTCTATTTCAATGGGGGCCACAGTAGTGTAGTGGTTAGAGTGGATGTTAAAACATCACGCTCCTGCATTTAATTCCCCTCCTACGAGGCCGTATACTTCATGCGCTTGCATCCCAAGCGAGGGGTTGTCTCAGACATCGCACATTTCCATTCCAAGCTGGGAGGATTATCTCAGAGTCTTCCCCAAAAAATAATTATCATTTAAGACCTTCCTACTAATAATATGCACCACATGGAGATCAAGGCCAAGGTCTGGAGGTCAAGTTCAAGGTCAAATTATTTTCCTCGTGTAGACCACGTTAGTTATCAGAGGTCAAGGTGTCAAATTCATATTTTCCTCGTGCATATCATGTCAGTGATCAATTTGGGGGTCAAGGTCAAGGTATGGAGTCAAGGTCAAGTGATGGACCTCGTGATGGACATGAACCTAATATTAGCATTGATATGGTAAATGAATAACGTAAAATAGATCACACCATCCAAGAGGGGGCCATCGGCTGAACATGTCATGTGTTCTTTCATGTCAATATCGTAATGAGATACTCTACGAGACGCTTTAACAAAGTGTATTAAGTGTATCTCATTTAAGTTGGAAGTAACAGTCATGCACACGGTCGGAACCTCTAGTAGCATACAGTAAGGTCTGTTCCCGGAGCTGTTCGCAGCCAATCAGCGAATGGGTACGTCCACATCAAAGGAACCATCACACCGTTTCGTCTCTATGTTCTTATCTACTCTGTGCTGGCACTTTATGATTGGCTGCTGTTTGTTTCTGCAATGGCCTAAGAGAGCCTACTTTTATAGAGGCACAAGTACTCGATTGACCGATAATTCTTTCTGTTGCACCAGATTAAATAAAATTTAACATGTTAGTTAAGGAACTCGTCCATATATTTTTTTGCTTATAACATATCTCAGTTTGTTATCCATCCTTAATTTTATTTATGAATATGCTTTCATATATATATTTATTTATATATATATATATGTCTTTCAACCGAATAATTAATGTCTTTACAACACTATGCAGCTAGACTTCCCGTAACTCTTCACAGAAGGTTCACGAATCATGTCTGCATGAATGTTCTTCCATGATAGTAGGTTGTTAGATACCTCTGAGTCAGAGTACTAGGTTCCAATCTGTGTTTCTACACATAGGTAAGTGTTCTGCACTTCGGAATTCAGTCATGCCGGCTGAAGGCTATCGTGCGCCTAGCAGGAGCTGTGTGACCTTTGGAGCCTTACATAACACTCTGTTGCCTGGTGTTATTCGTTAAACTTGACAAGACCTTCACAGCGCTTGCGTCGTCACCCAACCATCTGAGCTGTCTCACATATTCCACAGCATATGACAACAGTCACTTTCTGTTTCTAGTGTTGTACACTGAATGTATTGGACCGTTTCAGTTGGTTTGTAAGGAAGTTATTTGCTAGTCTGTTGTACTGTCCAGAATAGTCTGGTAGTGTATAACATCGTTAATTTTTTCATTCTATGTTTGGTTGTTAAGAGCTAGCCGTGTTAGCGATGACTCGAGCTGTCGTCCTTGTGTAGGACTGATGGTGATCGTTTATATTAATATATTAATATTTTTTACAGTTAATTATATTACGACTTTGTCAAAATCTGGTTTTTCTCAGAGGTGGAGGTGAACTTAAAATTGACAAGGATTAACATAAATGAATAACACCGAAATCATTTACATACTTTTACCTTTAATTACAGACTTGACATAATACAAATACATAATCACATTCGATACATGCTCAACAAAGTGTTCATTCGAGCGAAACCTTTATGTTGACTGATTTTGAAGAACACATACTTTTACCTTCAGACTTGACATAATGCAAATACATAATCACATTTGATACATGCTCAACAAAGTGTTCATTCGAGCGAAACCTTTATGTTGACTGATTTAGAAGAAGAACAATATATCTTCTTATGTGAGCATTCAAGTGGCTCTTACTCGAATATACTGTGCTGCAGTTATCACATCGGTAGGTCTTGTAGACTGTAGCAAATTTACAGTTGCTATCTTCATGTTGTTTGATCCTGCCACGCTTCCTGAATTTCTTGCAGCAATACTTGCACTAGCTTCCTGATGAATGTATTGTTATGTCTATACACACTATCACTTCGGGCAAACATGACATCAAAGGTATCACAGTGGAATGTTTTGTATGCTGGGCTGAACATGCAATGGCAACTTTCATGCCGACGTGAATTATACCTTGTGTTAAAAGTATTTCCACAGTAGTTACATTGATGGCGTATCACTTGCATCGGCTCTTCAGAACCCCTTGCTGTTTGCCAGGTTGTAGACTGCAAATCTTCCGCTATTGGTTCCGTCCTCATATGATAGCAGGTGATTGTAGTAGTTACGATGATATCGTAAAGCGTGTAGTGGCTCTTCAGTGTACCTTGCTGTCGATGCCGATGTTGGCAATGGTGAGTCTTCATCCATTGATTCTGTCTTCACATTGTTTTAAACAAGACTGCTTTTCACAACAGCGCTCGACAACGGAATGATCTTCATTTTACGTGATGTTCGCTTATATACTATACACATGTCAATTTGTATTGCGTGTCTCGGCTTTCCTCAGTGAATGACAGCCTCGCATAGCATGTTAGGTTCCTTTCTGCGCGGTGGTGTTCTCACTTTATCTCAGTGATAGCTTACATTTTATGCTTCATATGTCTCTTTGCATTATAGGCATATGGAAATGATATGCTACAGTAGTGACATGACTGTTCCTGCCATTGTTTTCATAGTCGTGTGCGTTGCCTTTAATGCTTTATCATTGTGTATGATCTGAGATAACCCTCGCACATATGTTGGGGGAGACTCTGAGATAACTCTCCTGGTTTGGAATGCAGGTGTGTGGTGTATATCATCTAGTAGGATGGTCTTAAACTATAATTTAATTTGGGAATACTCTGATATATCCCTCCTGGCTTGGCATGCAAGACCTTGAAGTATTTCATCTTGTAGGAAGGACTTACATGTTAATTGATTTTGGGAAGATCATGAGATAACTCTCCAGGCTTCGAATGCAAGCACGTTGTGTAAATTATTAATAGGAAGGTTTTAAATTATTATTATTTTTTGGGGAAGAATCTGAGATAATCCTCCCGGCTTGGAATGCAAACATGCGATGTCTGAGACAACCTCTCGCTTGGAATGCAAGTTCATGAAGTATACATCCTCGTAGGATGGGAATTAAATGATAATCGAATTTGGGAGGACACTAAGGTTAACCCTCCTGGCTACTGCATGTAGTATTTGCGTTAGGAGTAAGTAGATTGGTTGTGGCAGTGATTACTACTTCACATATTTTATATATATATATTTCTGCAACTCACGTGTGTGCTGCTTGCAGCCGTTGCCTTGCATGTCCTTGCCTGGGATGTTAATAATAATTTTTAATCATACTACTTTACATATTTGTTAATATATATTTCCAATAAAAACGCCTTTCTAAGCATTGCATCATATAGTATCTCGTGAGACGTCGTGGAAGCAAGACCTACAATGGACGGTCTACTGTACATGTGTAAGTATGAAACAATTTAAGTATACTCGGATTTGGGAAGTCTTTGCAGGCACAATATATATATATATATATTTCCATCGCTCTCGCGCCGGAAGAGTGACGTTAAAACCATGTAAATGTGTTTTCTCTCTCTCTCGGCCAGACGGGGGGCTATAACATATTATTATTATTATTTTAAAGCAAATTCGAGTTTTTTTTTTAAATACTTCCTCTTAGGACACGACTCAGCTTCCGCGGCGCTCGCTCTATCTGTTGCATCGCCTCAGCCCCTCTTGGGATGCGAGAACTACTTTATGTTGACGGCCTTGAAAGTCGTCCGGTGTGTGCATGCATCCCCCTCCTCCTGGCTCCCAGTGCCTCGGCACGTGCCTCTTCACATTTACAAGTATTTTCTCGATGCGGCCTTTCACTTGTGTATCTTGGAAGTAGGCGCGTGCGTATGTGTATGTAAGTATGCTGCATGACTTCGTTTTTTGTATACTGACTGATAGTACAGCCTGGCTGCAGGATATATGTGTGGCGGCTGTCTCTCTCTTAGGGACACACCTGCCCCCTGCCCTGCACATGCAGGAGTGCGATGTGTGCACTCTATCCACTACTCTACCGAGGCCCTGTCGAAAGGGAATGCTAGTGGGTGCCATTTAACTTGTCATCTATCCTTTCCATCACTGCGACACCTCGTAGCAATGGAGTGCAAGTGCGTGGTGTTTTTTTTACATGCGCACTCTATCCACTACGCTACTGCAGCCATCCCAATCGTACTCACAGTTTTGATTTCGGATGTCATGTTCTTCGAGCAGATTTGTACTAAGTTTATTCGTCATCCCTTCCAATATCTTGCTGCGATTCGTCTCTAAGCTGCGTACGCTCTCCAGTTGCGTACATAATGTAGTTAGCATAATCGATCTTGCGCCTGACGCATCAAGGTGTTCGTCTAGTTTCGAGGACAGAATTGTAAACCTCTTAATATCGAACTGTCCGAGCTTTGTCTCGACTGCTGTGAGCTTGGCGTCCACACCACTCAGCTTGTCGGTGCACCCATTGAAATGGCATGCTAGAGCATGACATTTAACTTGTCATCTAAGGTGTATCTCTTGGGACATGCCTGCCCCCTTCCCTGTGAATGCGAGCGCATGAAACTTCACCCATTGCATCACCATGGCACTACCCCCATTGTTATGGAATACAAGTGCGTGAAGTCCCGTAGCCCGAGGCATGCGTATCTCTCGGGACACGTCTGACCCTCCCCTGTGAATGCGGGAGCATGAAGTTGCGCTCAACCCATCGCATCACCGCGGCACCTTTGCTATGGAATGCGAGAGCTTGGTGTCCCATAGCTCCCGCAGCTATGTCCTGGCTGGCGTCTCTGTTGGGGGCCTCCATTGTGAATGCGAGAGCGTGAAGTTGCGCTCTACCCATTGCATCAATGCGACACCCTTGCTATGGAATGCGAGAGCGTGGTGTCCCGTAGCTCCCGCAGCTATCTCCTGGCTGGCGTCTCTGTTGGGAGCCGTCTTCGGTGTGTGAATGCAAAAACGTGAAGTTTCGCTCTACCCATTGCATCACCATGGCACCCTTGCTATGGAATGCGAGAGCGTGATGTCCCATAGCTATGTCCTGGCTGGCGTCTCTGTTGGGGGCCTCCATTGTCGGTGCATGAATGTGAGAGCGTTAAGTTGCGCTCTATCTATTGCATCACCGTGGCACCCTTGCTATGGAATGCGAGAGCGTGATGTCCCATAGCTATGTCCTGGCTGGTGTCTCTGTTGGGAGCCACCATCGTCGGTGCGTGAATGCAAGAGCGTGAAGTTGCGCTCTACCCATTGAATCACAGCGGCACCCTTGCTATGGAATGCGAGAGCGTGGTGTCCCGTAGCTCCCGCAGCTATGTCCTGGCTGGCGTCTCTGTTGGGAGCCATCGTCTGTGCATGAATGCAAGAATGTGAAGTTGCGCTCTACCCTTTGCATCACTACGGCACCCTTCCAATGGAATGCATGAGCGTAACATAACCATTGGGTGTGGCGTCTTCAGGAGCCACAACCAACATGGCCAACCCTTGGCGTCGGCTTAGGGAGCCTCCATGAAAAAACATGGCCGCCAGGGAATGCTCGAGAAAAAAATATTTTTTTTTGAACTTTTGAAAAGTTAATTCAATATTTTGAAAAGTTAAATCAATATTTTGAAATATTGAATCAAACTTTTCAAAATGTTAATTTAGAAAAATAAATTTTTGAACATTAATTTTGTAAAAGAATTATTTTTTGAGAAAAAAAATTGCAATTCTTTTTGCAAATTTTGGCATTGGCTGCCAAGATGGCCGCCCCGAAGCGGAATGCAAATGCATGAGGTTTGTCCTTACCAAGCTTCTGGCTCCCTGGCTCCCTGTCACGAAGCTGTGTTAGAATTCCCATTATCTAACTACTACTGTCGTCAATTGTTCTCTCGGGCGGTATATGAATACCACCTAATGTTACAACTTTATAGTTACGTTATGCTTGTAAATCTAGTTCTCAGTTAATTCCTATTTTCATACAAGTTTTTTTTCTTGTCTTTTACTGAAAAATAAATTATTTTAGTTAACTGTGTGCGCTGATAAACTCATAATTATTATAATGTTAATATGTACGCTGGACATCAACACATAGCTTAAGTATAATATAATTACATTGCTTATTAAAAAGTTAAGATTGGAATGAAGAGAAACAGAACGTATAGCATGTTAAGAAAGCCGAGGGACATCAACACATAGTATAAGTATAACACAGCGACACTTATTATGCAAATAGAATATAGTAGAGAGGAAAAGAACATATATGAGTAATTAAAGACAGAATAATTACACTTCTACTTTCACACAAAGGGGTGGCATACAGGGGTTGGGGAAATCTGCACTCAATGACTTACTCCCTGAAGGTCAAAACTGAATGTACCCTCGTGGTATACTTTCAAAGTACTGTGTAGTAGAGAAAAGACCCACAGAAAAAATCCAATTGCGCCCCTACTGCCTGAACTCTGTCAAGGCTAGTACAGCACAGAAAATAGGCCCTCTAGTCAGGTCACAGCTCCGCCAGAGGCCCAAAGATTGCTCCGCGTCTCACGCGAAACGAAAGGTGTGACCTCCTGGGTAAGTACTCCTTACAATTGGGTGGACGTGGGTAAACCGTGAATGGACAAACACAGTCGAAGTGGGTGTGTCTCAGGCACTATTCCCATTTCGTTAAATACCCTTAACATTGCACACAATTAATCCTTCTCACGACAGGTTCAGCAGTCTGCGCATCAAACAATGCAGTATGACTGGCATGGCGTGTCGCTAGCACGTCCGAAAGCCACGAGGATTGGCTAAGTCCTCGGATCCCAGAAATGCGTAAACCCGACAGAATTCTTTCTCCCCATCTTCTTATAGCACAGGTTTGTGAGACATACATGAAAATATTGAAAGTAAGAGAAACTTAAACTAGAACAATAAATTTAAGTTTAAATGTGGATGTGGTGGGAAAAAAACTGCTTGGCGTGTGCAAACATGTTGTGGCGCAGCACAGCGGCGCTCGTGCTGCGAGGATGTGCTGATGAGGGAAGGTGTCGTCTGGGCAATTTACACTGCGTGTCGTGCGCTAGCAATTTTTTTTATTGTTCGCGCCCAGTGGCGCTCGACTTGCGAGGAAGCGCTGACGAGGGAATGTGCTGTCGCGGCACTTGGGTCAACAACATATCGTCCTTCCGCTTGGTAACTCATAACGCAATACGGGATTTCTATCAGCGTATAAAAATTGTCATAGTTAACTGGTATACCTTATTCCTAAGAATGATATGAGAAGTTTCTTAAATATATATTATGTATACTGAGGGGAAAGTTGAATAAAATATGTATTTATTTTATCTGCGCACTGTAATAGCTAACTATGTAAAATATGGTGTACTGCATGGAGTTTATTAATTTAGCATGAGGTGAAAATTACTGTACTGAAAATGCGTACAGGATTACGAATTACTATCACAGTAATAGTTAAATTTCAAATATCTATATCCAGTGCACACAAGCTATCTACATTTTAATTTATATTACTAGCTTGGAATAGCTGAAATAAATTGTTTGCACGTGAATATATGCAATTAGGGACTTGCGGTTTAGACGGAAATTCTTTACATTTGAATACCGATTTTTAGTTAGGTTCCAAATAATTGCTTTAAGTGTTTAGATATTGGGATGTGAAAGGTAAATTAATTTGAACATAAGACATTTTAAAAGTAGATATTATGACATTATTTAAATTGGACTGCCACTTTAAAGTTTTAAGGTTAAAAGCGAACGTGGCTGAAATTTTGCTATTATTAATACAGAAATTAGCGTCTGTGGGTGGGGAATTTATTGAAATGGGGGTGGATGGTGGAGAAGTTGATGTAAGGCAGCGAGAGGGTAGGGAGGAACCAAGCCTCCACCATTGTTACGAACTGGTTTATGAGCCAATTCGTACATGAAAGTATTTAGTAGGGGCGTATCTCAAATAATCACTCAATGACTTCGGTAGAGCACAACAGTATGAGTTTTTATTAACATTTATGGTTATACAATTATTATTTAAATGACTATTAATCGGGGGAGCTTTACATTGAATTTAAGATGATTCATTATTTATATTATCATGCCATTTTAATTAATTCTAACTGGAAAGTCATCACATTGTTAATGTTGCCGGAGGCTGATTCTACGAGACGGTTAACGCCGGCTGGACACACCCATCTTCCTGGTCAGCTTCGCTGGTCAGGTCGCCAAAGGACTAAAGATGAAAGACGCTGTGAGCGCGGTGTTTCGCCGGCCTATATCAAGCGCCTGGTTCTGCGGCCCCGCTCAGTGACCGGTGGAGGGGATTTCTGCAACTGTCTTGTTTCGTAAGGATCGACGACCAAATGGTGGCGTTGCAATCCCGCTCGTTTCCAGTTTTAATGTTTGAAGGTGTGATCAGGCAAGCCGTTCAGCTAAGGCCTGACCACAACTCGTAACATCGTGTAACATTCAAAGTCGCGAGGTCCTCAAAGATGAAAGTGTTTGGTTACGTTTTAATATTCAACAAACTCGCACTTTTTATATTAATAAAAAACATATATATAGTTGCATTGAAATTAAGTTAGAAGAAGCGTACCTAATTCTGGTGCACTTACTTACATAAACATTGTTATAACCTCTAATCTTATCCACCTTGTTTTTGATAGTTCTGTTGGCAGAAAAGCAGGGTAAAGTAGGAAAATGGAGAGCGGCTAACTGCGCACCTTGCGTGTGCACTCTACCCAACTTTATCTTTACACTTCCAACTGGATAACAGTCAGAAATGACTCGAAAATTTAAATATGCCAGTACGGGTACCGCGTACTGAAGCAAAGGCTTTCAGAGACGACTCGAACTTAGATAATTAAATCAAAATTATATCCCTGCTAATATTATTTGCAAATATTCTGGTCAGTCGAAGCCTTTGCATAAATAACTGTGCAAGGCAGAATATTAAAACTAAAGCTATTTGCTCTTTCCAACAGCCGGAGCCGCTGTGGTGTAGTAGTGTCGGACTACTTGCCTCCCACAAAGGCAAACTGTGTTCGATTCCTGGTGGGGTCACTCGAATTTTCGTGTGTGGGAAACGTGGCGGACGTTGCCGTTGGCCAACGGGCTTCTTTGGGTACTCCCGTTTCTTCCACCCTTGGATTACACCGCTGATCCATCCTTGACTTATTTCACCCTCGCCGGCGCGTCAGACCTCGCTATTTTATAAGCGCATACCAAAACCTCTCAACTCAGCTTTGGGGGCCGTGGTGGTATTGCAGCTAATGTGTTTGCCTCCAACCAAGGCCTTGGTTGGAATCTCCCGTTTCCCCCACCCTTGCATTCCGGCGCCGCTCCATACTACCTCGCTCCACCCTCGTCATCTCTCAAGACCTCATTGTTAAGAACCGCCCAAATATCTCTACTCTCCAGTCAACTTCCCAGCAGCCGGAACCGCCCGGTTGGCGCGGCCTTGGACTCCTCTTCAGCAACGGTTGGCTTCAGTTGCGGGCGTGTTTGCCTAGCGAATTGCCGCCAGCACTCTACAGCGCCCGGTAAATGGTCTTGAAGAAGAAACATACAGCTGCAAATATTTGCCCGTGTCGTCTCTGAATGACGCCAAGGCTGCCTGCATTAACGCGGTGTCACCTAGCCCTCGGTGGGTGCGTTTGCAGACCGTCCACAGAGCGCGTCTTCAGACTACGGTTGTTCGGCGGATTTCAGACGCGTTCGAAGTGCAGGGTTAACGCCACAAGGAACTTTAAAAAAAAGCTTCTTCTCGCTTGTCATAAGGTGTTTTCTGATTTCTTGCAGATTTAAGCACTTGAGGAGGAAAGTTGGACGCCATATTAAGATTAATTTTTTAAATGGTACTTTGTTAGGGTACGAAACGTTGTTTAATTATATTTTAGAGGCCATTATCGTTTAACTTATTGCACTGCCGTTGCTTCTGTAGCCATTCTCAGAAAATTATCAATAATTAATTCTCATTTGTTCCACATGATAAACATGTCGTTCCACATGGTGAACATTCAGTCATCGGAGTGATACACCACGCCTTGTCGAACAAGACATTTCAAAAATGAATATTGAATACATGAGGTCTTACCACATATGCTGCGGCTTGGGTTGCCAACAGGGTCGCTTATAAAGTCGCCGAAAAGCATCCCCTGCAGTATTTATTAAATCACTAAAGCCCAGAACAATGCTTGCATAAATTCGAAACTGTCAAAATTAATTAGTGTTTAAAGATAACCGTATATGTAGCTAAACAAAATAAGGCGTTAAAATTTCGCCACTCCAAACCGTAAAGTAACTAGAAAATGTGCTATTCGCTGAGCGGAAGCATGCACAGTATGTCGCACCATCTGTTGTCCTGCGCCACTGGGGACGTAGTATTCAGAAAGCGGCGCCATTCAACTAGAAAAAAACAAGCAAGATTTCTACAACTGAAGTGCATGGGTGTTGCACATAATTAAATGGCAAAAGGCGTCAGCAAACAATTTATGGTGGTGATTGGGAGGAGATGGGGAGTAAGAAGTGCTAATTTAATGGCGTCTTTGCTAAACATAAAAGCTTTTATGATAACTCTTAATATTCATTTTAACTTATTACTTTACCTAAAAAGCTGGACAATGTAAGCGTGGAGACCATTAAGAGCATCTTGTAAATTATTTATTTTATAATGAATGAAAAATACTGAAACTTACGAAACAAAAAATTACCGCCATCCTTTTGCCTTTCGTATGGGTGTTCGTGTGTACATTTTCTGTAATGAAGTTGTGCTCTGGGAAGATATGCGTTATTTCAGGACGCTTGATAAATTCATGTTTTTATGAGTGTTGTATAGTCCTTTGCAGAGTTGAAAAACAGCAAATGGTGCCGAATCGATACTTTTCTCCTTCGAGAAAAACGACCATCTTTTGGACTACGGTTTATATTAAGATTGTAATGGGATTAAAATAATAGTTAGATACCTTCCAATTTTCCTGCACGATTTGATATGCAAATTAAATTTCAAAATAAAATAACGTAAATAAAGGGTAACAATATAGTCACAGAGTTGAATTTCAAACAGTCTCTCGTAGGCATCTCGTGTTGGTATTGATTCGGAGCTTCCCAGGCACACCTCAGTCCATCAGTATACCAGAGCGTGTGTTAAACGCCAGCATGATACTCCACCACCGTAGTCGAGCTGGAGGGAGCGATGAATTCAGCAATCTCCTGCTGCTGGTCTAGGACATGCTTATAAATAATAATACGTAACACACACACCAGGTGACGGACTTCGAGCCGGAACTCACATTTGTCCTTCGTTCCTAAAGAAGGGTTTCAGTGTCTAAAGGTATACTAACATTTAAGTTAAATGGGACTTGTTAATTTTGCGTTAACTCCGCGTCAAATATGTTATAGTTTTGTAGCTGTGTTCGTTCACGTCTTTGGTTAAGTCGTAATGCAGTGTTACCAAATATATCTTGATTTGGAAAAGGTTCGTATATGTGTATGTATCTTTATACACGACCTAGTAAATGTATGTATGAAAACTTGTTCCGTAATATTTAAAATCATTTCTCACATAAACTGACGCCTATTGCGCTCATACATTCAAGTTCGTAATTTTTCAAATCTTTACTTTATCACAAATATGCGCGTGTTCATGTGGAGACGAACTTCTTATATACTTCATTTCATCTAAGTTGGCCAGATTCTGGCAGTAAGTGAGTGGCAACTTCACGTATTCGAAACAAACAACGTGCACGAACGAACAAAAGTTAATATTACGTTGGCTATTCTGAGTGCACTGCCGACACACATTAGACCAGCCGAAAATACGCACGATAAGAAAGCGTTCCTATGTTAATTAATACATTTTATTTTACGTGGTCATAAAACAAACGGTTTTAAGAGTTAGAAACTAAACTTCATACTAAAGTAGAAATGTATAGGTGTTCAAAATTAAAGGCACAGTAAACCGATCCGTATCCAATTGAAATGCAATTTCAAATTATTTTTTCACTTCTTAATCGCCCCTCTCCAACCCTGCTTTCATTGCGTGCTTGATATTAATTCCAAAAGCATATAGAAATATTGTATAATATTGTTGAATTATTTTTTCTAACAATTTGACGAAATATATTTCAAATTCGTGTCGTTCCGAGCCAGTAATAGAAGAACAGTCAACTTAAAAAATACGCTACCTATTGAGCAAAATAAGAAGCTCAGACTTCGCTCCGAACAGGATGTGCGCTACCTATCGGATTTTTCTTGAAGCATTGCCAGCCACAAAAAAAAAGCGTTCTGCGTGCGACATATATAAATTTACGAGCAGATACCAATAGTTTTATTTTTCGCGAGCTTTGCATAATTTTTAAAGTAACTTATATTTCGTGTACAGTGATTTTGAGTACTAGTATTTACATTCGGCAGGTTCGTCTACGTAAATTATACGCCATATTGTTCTCCAAAAATCCATTTCCTTGTGAAGTTGGACAGGCGTGAATAGTTGTTAAGCAATTCTAACGTTATTCCATGTCACATATTTCCAACTCGAATATATTAGCTATAATGTCCAACGTGTGATAATAGCTACAAATACCGGTTCGCAAATGTTATCCCAAATTCACTGTCTCGGACAGATAAAAAAGAGTTAGCAAATATTAAATTTTTGCAAGGTTTTATATTTTTACTTATAAACCTACTCATTTTTTAAGACAGACTTCAATCTAAAATATTTTTTAATTTGTTTAGCATAAAAGTTTTTTGTAGTTACTAAATTTTAAATTAGTTATTTATATTTTTGTCCTTTAACATATTTTACTGATTAATGATTTATGTACACATTACTATTACTACAAACGCAGCTACGTATTTCTGAGTAGCAAGTTTGCCTAAACGTCCTACCAACAGTACATTGACAAGGGGATCGGCTGATAATGACACCATGAAAATAAACAACATCGATGGCGGAAGGATACGTAGTCAGATGTAAACAGTGGCGCTACTTTCGCAGACCTGTCAGAGCCTGGCCAACTTACGTGGTACAGAGCATACAGTCCTTTGATGTATTTTCATCTGATGCTATAACGCAATACATAATCCAGATGGAAGTTGCTATGAATGAAAATCGCTACTGATACCCAAAGACAAAAGAACCGTTCCGTGAATCTGGTTGGATGACTCTGCGTTACATTGACGGTAAGTTGACTTGTGTTCAACCCGACTCGCCGACCAACGGCAACGTCCGCAACTTGGGAAAATCCCGGCGTGTCTCCGCCGTGAAACAACCAAGGATCGCCTTGGTAAGAGCTTTGCTGCACTGTCAACTCGGCCATCCCGACTTCATTATGTACTGTACGTTGCCTAAACTTCCAGGCAACGGTGATTCCATCACTGGCGTCTTTCCTATTCCATTCTACTTCCCTTAGAGTGTCAAACGAAGCGTTAGCCCTATTAGAGAGGAACTTCGAGTGGTGTTGCATTTTACTTCTGGGGAGCATAGATATTGTTTTGGGAAGAAGGGGGAGTTGATCTTCGCTGTACTGCTTCGCTCATAAGCTAATAATGAAAGGGGGTTGATATACAGGTTGGTTTGCGTGGACGTTAACGTGGACACCCCTAATATTTCCGGAACGGTTGCAAATAACGAAATGCTATTTCCGCCAAATATAATTACGAATGGGGGCAAGTAATTTGCCGCAAAGTGACTATTCGTATACGTGTATGGACAAAAATAATTAAACCAGATAAGATTTTTCCCCTGGAAATATAAATTTATTTCAACGGCATCTGAAATTACGTGCAAAGAGGAATTCAGTGATATGCCATATGCAATGGAAAGTTACACAGAGTTACACATGGGCAGCTTTAATTTTAATTTTTTAAATTAGCTAGGATGAGGTAACTAGTAAACCGTAATTGTTCGGACGTAGGAGGATATCGACTGTAAATATACTCGTCACGGCGCGGTGGTGTTGTCATCACATAAATCTGTGCACCGCCGCGCCGGCCGTGTGACGCGAATGCTGGCTGCGCCGCGCGGTGTCTGGCATCGCAAGTGGGAGGTCACCAGTTCGTGCCGCGCATGCGCAACACAGCCCGCGCCCGCCCGGACACAACGTTGAAAACACATGCCTTGTGTTTGGTCGCGCCGCGGCGTGTTTCAAAGGGTGGACACAATAAATAACTTGGGGCATTACGCTCCCAAAATTCAACTGACACAATAGTGATGTTACTGCTCAGGTGTGTGCTACATTAAACCAACATGGAAACAAATTGTTCGTTAATTCGTATGTTTGTTTTCAATCGTTTTTTTTTCAAGCGGTTCAGTATGTTTTAATATTATACTGCATAAATAAAATAAATGTTAAAATATATTTATTTCAATGTATGCTTTTCGGCGATTGGCTAAACTGAACACTTCCACTCCCAAGGAGCCACCTAGATCTCTCTCTTGAGCACTTCCAAAATATTAATACTGTAGTAAGCAGTGGCAACTCCACTGCGTTGGCCTAGGTTTAAAACAATGCGTTGGGAAAATATCTACCCTTCTTAACTGCTTATTGTATGAACAACTTTACTGGAATCCGGGAGATCATGGGTGCCGCCCCTCCAGCTACACTGGGACATGCACACCCGTCGTGTTTTCACATATCCTTCCGGGCTGGTATACTGAAGTTCAAATGAGAAAATAATATTTGCGCAGCTTTGATGAAGGGAAAGTAAGAGACTCCTCCGCCGGACGCTCGCCACTGGAAGGGAAACCACGTGACACTGTTGGCGCTATACATACAAAACTTATACCATCGTTCTCTACTGCCGCGTTGTTAAATACCGTGCTGCGCGATCTACATATTTTCGACAGGTAATAAATACGCACACGCGGAGCAGCTCTTGGCCAACCGCTCTCGGCCGCGGCAGTGGACTTGCCCGACGTGTTTTGGACTGCTGGCCATCATTTTCTCATTTGGATTTCACTATATTGTTACATAAGCTTTTGTCGTTTTATATTGGCGATGTTTCTACAAAAATGAAAGGAACAAAATTCCATATTTTCTCAATACTTACTTATGAGTATTACATTTTCGCTGTTTTTTTACACACAAATGAAATAATCCAAATAATTTACAATTAAAATATAATAAGGAAAGCTGAAGAGCACTGTGCATATTAAAAGTGATTTTACATAAATATACGAACAGCCACAGATCAAAATATTTACTTGCATTCAGAAAATTTATGTGGGATTACATAAGCACACATTTATTGAGGTAGTTATGAAAATTTTTTTACCATGTTCAAATTTTTGTGTGTATGCAAATAGGTTATGTTGTATTTTTCGTGCTTACTAAATATGTTAGCTGTGGTTTTCAAGCGTGAATATTTCTTAAACAGCGGCCAGGTGTTATGTCTACAATGTTAATAGTATGTGGGGCAAATACTCTATATACAGTATATAAAGTTGCACTCCAACGCCTGTTTCAATTTGACTTCGCTATCACCTAGACATGTCTGATCAGCCCAAAGTTGTTGGTTATAACTTAGTCGTTATACAACAAATTTGTATTAATATGTTGTAACTCGTTAACAACTGTTCGTAAATTGGTATTAACAATACGGTATCGAATTAGGTTTATTTTGTTTACACCTTAGGGTAGTGTAAGTAGCGGAAAAATGATTAGAAACATGAATATATTCCCATATTGCGCTAGCGTTTGTGGGCGGCAATCATCATTGCGCATCCACGTTTCCTCCCATTATTTTTCAACGTAGCTCTTCAACCTACCAAGACTACCTGAACTAATCTACAATAGTGTGTGGATTTGTTTCTGCAGTTTAAACTAACCTATCCTAGTTTAATGAGTGTTTTTGCAGTGTAACAAACAACCTAGGATAGTAGGTGGACAAGTGTACCATTTTCACAAGCACGTATAGTCTTTACATCGTGGGATTTCGTGGTATTACTGTACCTAATTCTTTTCGTTACCATCACTCTTTAAAATCTGCAGTCGTACTTTTCCTGTTAAGAGCGGATCCGCAAAGTTCTTTTCATGCCTATTCATGATATAGGTAGTCAGGCTTCCAGTGTAGAGGGTTCCAACCCTTGGTTCCAAACCACCAAAATGCTAAGTGTTTTCGTATAAGGAAATGCCGGTACCTTCCTATTGTTTGAGGAAGATGCATTTCAACTAAATAATCATGTGACGAAGCCGTGTACAAGACACAAACTTAAAGCATGAACTTTTTTTTAAATCCAGAATACCGAGCACGTCGCGTTGTAGAAAGAACGTGTTTGGAATTTCAGCCTCAGTATTTCGAGAGCTGAGAAAGTCGGTGTAGTTTGAACTTGTAAAATTTTAATTTGTTGTTTCAGCTGTCGTAATTATTTAGGAAATTTTGAAACACTTAGAAATGTTTTACCCCCTCCCCCCATTTTTTGTCATCCAGGAGGTGGGTTAGATACTGAATAAATGGAATTCTCTCTCATGCATCATGGAAGAGCGAAGAAACCCTTTGTACTCAGTTTCTGCCATTGAACATTTTTTTCACATAAGTCGTATGACTGGTCGAAAGACAAACGACGAATTCGCTTCAGAGCATTTCGGAGCAGATGTAAGGGAGGTTACGTCACAAGATAATTAACAGTCGCCAATATTGTTTGATTGTGCAGTAGCGTGTCTTACCAGCATCCGTTAGGTCCTGGATTCGATTCCTTGGTATATTGTTTTCATGAGTGGTTTTCCATCGCCGCTCCACGTTAATACCGTTGCCGTTCCTTGAATATTAACTTTTCCAATCCTTAATAATTCAGATCAATAAATAAACAATACGTTATTATTAAAATTAATATTAATTGTCAGTCAATGCTTACAGTCTGCAAATGGTCAATATACAGCTGTGGCACTGTCGTGGAGTGACAGTTTTCCATCAGGGATGTTGTTGAAAGTAGAGTTAGTGTACGCTGCTCTTTAGATCACTCTAAAAAAAGGATTGTCAATAACAAAGCATAATTAAATGGCGCCCCGACTGGCGAGTTTCAATTAAAGTTAACGATATAAGAAAATTACTTCCATGTTTTAACGTTATATTAAAGTGTTTTATGCATTTAAGGGTAAGAATTAGCTCATTAGAGATGTAACTACGTCATTATCTATATTACAGTTACACTTAATCGATGCATGATTAAATTAATCGGGTCCATGGTGATGTTAATTTAGCTAAAGGTGGAATAGTATAAAATGGGTGGTAAAGCAGATACTAAGCGACCACCTAATACGATGTGGGAGGGCACTGAAGGCACACTATTTCACAATACTGGGGCTTCGTATTATAGTCAGTACAGCTGGCGTTTTGTCTGTACATACACTGCTCTGACCGACCGTATCTCAATACTTCGTCCATGGAGGGCTTGCTAAGTTTTGTCACCACGAGAAGAGAGAGCACTTTGCCGCTACGAAAGTATTGTGCGAACAGTATTTTACTATTTTGTAAAACTTATTGGTTGTGGCTCGCATAAAGTGTTGTGGAAATATTCCTTGAAGTGGAGTATGTCTGAGTTTTTCAACCAGTGCGTAATAAAGTCCTGGTGCGCTATGGGTGAAGAGAGTGAGAGTGAAGAGACTTGGGAGGTTCTTAACATCGTGGTCCTGAAGCCGATGAGGATGATTGAGGTGAGTATGGAGCAGCACCGGAATGAAAGGACGGGGGAAACGGGAGATCCCCGAGGAAACCCGCCGACCAGCGGCATTGTCCGGCACGATTTCCACATGCGGAAAAATCCGGGAGTTGTCCGAGCGGGGATTGAATCCGGTTCGTCTTGGTGGGAGGCGAGCAGACGAACCGCTCAGCCACCGCGGCCCCTGGTGCGAAAGGAATTACCAACTGGGGCACCGCGGATTTTTTCTACATCGTATTGTGTGTTGTGCATATACTTCGCAAAAATAGTTTTGCGTCACTGGGGTTTGAGAGATGCAGTGTTGCTCGCGACCCAAGAGAAAGGATGGGATGAAAATACACACTGTACAGAATACTACGCCTGACTTGACACAAACCGACGACTACGAAAAACAAAGCATGATCTGTGTCAAGGTGCAGCAAGATCATGGACAGTGAAAAACGTTACGCGGTGTATCTAGATTCCAAACGCAAATTCACTTTGTATAATTTTTCTTACAAATCTATTACATTTGTGTTTGGACATGAAACATTTCCTAAGTGCTGTTCGTGTCCAGACACTACTGCAAAATATTACGTGTTTTCTACCAAGCTTCAGCAACGCACTTCGCGCGCCGGCCAGATGGAACACTTATATAAATAAGTCATTGCTAATGGAGAAGCAAGAGGATAACATAAAAGCACTCATAGGAAAAAATACAAGATTATTAACTGTAAACAGATATACGATGTTTATGTTTCAAATAATCTATTGACCGCATTAAGCTTCGGCTTTTTTTCCGTGCATGTTTTCATGTCTGATCCTCTGGGTTTCCCGTGGCGACGTAGGCCTGCAGTGTGCTTTATGCCCGCAGTAAGACCCACGGCATGTCGAGTTTCTCCATGTCGCAGATGGCGATTTGACAACGGCGACTCCACACGTCTCTATCCGCAGACAAACGGACGTGCGAGTTTCCACTTTGAAGTGCCGCTACCAACGGGTTCCACCGAGCCCCTAGTACAAAGTAGATATGTATACAGAGACGAAATGGCATTTCAATCGTTCCTTTGATGTGGGCCTGCCCATTCTCTGATTGGCTACACAGTACTCTGGGAAACGGGCATTTTCTCCGATTGGCTACTGCTGGTTGCGAAAGGTTGGGCCACTGGCTGGCGAGTAGGTTACCGGGCGCTGATTGGCGAACGGCGTTCCAACATTTTGCTGGCCAGTGACGCCATTTTGCTGGTCTGCCTTTAGCATCTCTCGTCTCGCGACATGTGTTCGCCAAACTTGGGCGATGTCCTGCTGCATTGCTGAAGACGCGGCGTAACTCATGCGAGTACGATGGCGTACAGCAAGGACAGGCAGAATCATGTAGTTTGCAGTATTAATGACTATCCGATTTAAGCGATAATACAGTGTCGCTACTAGGCCACCTGAGGTATATAGGGTGATGGCTAGTAGGGTACTAAGTTACTATATTTTGGTGCAGACTAAGGGCATCTGTGGTTGTTGCGTTAGGGGTAAACAAATACTCGTATTCTCCGTTTGTTAACACACTGGTATTTTATTTGTCGGAAGGTAACATAGGTGTTTACACACACTGGCGAGACTGAGCCCCCCTACAAGTCATAGGTATGAAGGGCTGGTGGGCGGTTTGCTATGCGTCGGGGAAGGTTATTAGGATGGAGACGTTTCTACTTATCTGTGACAGCGGATTTTGGTGAGTTGTCTTCATTGGTTGATGTAGCTGGGTCAGCACGGCTTCCCTCCTCGGAAGTCCGGGATTGGTTTCCCGGGACCTGCGCTTTCTATTTGATCTCGGCTGGCGTTCCTCGTCGGAGACCTCGCGTCCCCTCTCCTACGTCGACGTCTGCCACGACTCTTCTCGCGCTCTCGACTTCTCCGCCATCGAAAGCACCAATATTCCGAACAACAGGTCTTGAGAGATACCTCCTCTTATGCCAATGTGCTCGCCCCATGGCTATGTGAACGTTAATGGAGGTTCGCCACTATTAATTCCGCACTGCTCCAGACCAACGCTTATATACTACTGAGGAACTGCGCGGCAGCGCTCGGTAAAACTAGGCGCTGCTGAGCCGGGCGCGGCAGGAGATAACAGCTTATCAGCATTCAATGACGTCATACCGAGATACGGTCGTACAACTGTGGGCGACGGTGCTTAAACTGATAAGAACTTCCTGAGAACTTCCGGAAGCAGTGCTGCACGTTAGAACTTGCAACTGACGTTTGACCTTGAACGTCAGTTGCAAGTTCTAACGTGCAGCACTGCTTCCGGAAGTTCTCAGGAAGTTCTTATCAGTTTAAGCACCGTCGCCCACAGTTGTACGACCGCATCTCGGTATGACGTCATTGAATGCTGATAAGCTGTTATCTCCTGCCGCGCCCGGCTCGGCAGCGCCTAGTTTTACCGAGCGCTGCAGCGCAGTTCCTCAGTAGTATATAAGTGTTGGTCTGGAACAGTGCGGAATTAATAGTGGCAAACCTCCATTAACGTTCACAGAGCCATGGGGCGAGCACATTGGCATAAGAGGATGTATCTCTCAAGACCTGTTATTCGGAATATAGGTTCTTTCGATTGCGATGTTACTTTAAGCAAGTTCTCTGCACTTCTACTTGGTTTATCTCGGAAATTTACACATGAAGTTTCGGCGATTCCTGGGTTCTCTCCCCGGTCACGTCACCATCGACTTACAGACAGACTGACTGCTTGCCTCGTCGCCATCCGGCGCATGACTACGTCTTCTCGGGGAATATCGCCTCTCGGTATGGGGTGCCACTCGTTTCCGGGAATTTACTCATAAGTTCTCGGCACTGTTCCCATCACACGACTGCTTACTTCCGTGTCTCCTTCGCCTCCCGTCTCGGCTGAACACCTTACTAGTCTCGCGGCTGTGCCGCCGAACAACTCCCATCTCGGCTGGCGACAATTGACTCGGCCGGGATCCGAACTCGGCCTCGACTGGCTCACCCGACTGCCGCCTCTGCGTGCGATATGTCTGCGTGACTGATTCTCACTGACGCTGGTCCGGTGGCTGGGATTCAACTCCCCCTGGCCCAGCGTCTCCCGACGGCGCGGATTCAACTGACTCTGAACTACTGCCCTTCTGCCTCGGCTGCCACATGAATTTAACTCGTGTCCCGCTATATTCAAGTTAGCTGTCAACAGTTTCTAGAGAGAGAAATCGGGAAATCCCTTGTGTACCTCGCACGTTTTTGTGCATAATTTCGTGTCTCGTCAGCGGCTTGTGCACCCCTACGAGGGTGGAGGGAGGATGCGGTTACTGTGGCGGGGATTCCTACGGAGCTGGGTCTGCACTAATTCTCGTCGGGGCATCCCCGGTGTCCCTCGTTGAGGGCTTATCTACCAGCTATTTCCCGGGACTTACCCTCTTTCATTCGACTTCGGTTCTTCTCGCGTGTCCTTACACGTCGGGACTGTCCCGAGGGTGTTTTCCTGGAAGTTTCGTTGTCAGCTGCCTGCCTGCCCTGGATAACTATAGCAGGGTGTGAAAACAGTGCAATGCCTATCCTAGATCACGCCATGCATCAACAGTATGTGATGTTGACGACTGTCCGATACGGGCGGTATTGCAGTATAGATGTCAATCCAATATGACCAATGTTACATTAGGAATGAATTTGGGAAGTTGATAGCAGGGTAAGGACGATATTATTACATGTATTAATATTGATGATATTTTGGCACTGACGAATTCTCACTACTGGTCTTTTCTTAGGGTTGATTTCTATTTAATTTTTAAATAATAAATATAATATTGTATTCACTTGTACAAAAATTTTCACTTTTTATCGATCAGTTCTAATAGTGAGCACGAAGTTGTGATTAAGTGAATACACACTAGCCTCAGCGAAGCCAAGTATTCTTCTGGGTGCGTGGTTATTTGAACTCTTCTGAAAAAAAAACTTCCAAAGAATTCTTATCCATAGTGGCGTATTTTTAAAACTGGAATACTGGCTGAAGAACATACATTTACGCTGGTGGTGAATCAACGAAAATTAGTTCTGTAATTGAAGGTTTATTGAAAACTGTCATTTTCAGATTAATGGGTACTGAAACAAATTTTTTTTTAGTTTCACATATATTAGATTAACAATTGACGTAATGGAAGCATATTTTGTTTCTAAGGCCTATGTGCATTTTAATATGTATTCAATGAAAAGTGAAATTTAACCTCAAATATAATTTTTATTGTAAAAATTTTTATGTAAAACATTTACTAATTTTTTGGTGTCCATAAAATACAGCCCCGAAAGTTAGTATTTTCATAATGAGACCATACTCCAACTCCGATATAAAAAAACATGCGTAAAGCCCTAGAGATTTTTTGACAATATTAACTTTGAGTCCGAAGGTTACTGAAGAACAGTAAAAAGAAAGCAAATAGAGCATTCAGAAAATACACTTTTTTTACAGTTTATATTTTTGTCCAGAGATGAGTTAACTTGAGACAAAACCAGTTGTTTGGGCCGTAAAATAATGCAGTTGCAGAGTGCGCACGCTAGCTGCACATAACCATCTGCGCGACCCAATATTGAACTGCTTTCTTCCTACAGAATTGTGAAAACTACAAGGCTTCGATCAAGGTTAATATTTGGTTATATGAAATAAATACTTCTAAATGCAAATGCACTTATTTTGACAAAGTAGTTTCGCAAATGCGATATAAACAAGTTACGCAAACAGTGTTTTTTTAACTTCATAAAAGCACGGATTTATTGTTAAAACAAATGTAAACAAACGGACCGTCATTGTTGAAACACGTGTATTTGACAGTTTTTTTAATTCTTGAGCAGATGTTGGGGACGTGAACAGAAGATGAAAATCGAACTACCTCTTCGTTAATTTGTGGTTTGGACGTTCATGAACGACGAAGGAGTCGGCCATGGACTGTTCTTAAGGAACCTTCCCAGCATTCGCCCGGAGCGATTCCTTGAAACCGTAGATAACTGAAATCAGGATGACCGGGAATAGAACCCGGATCCTCCCGAATGCGAGCCCTGCGTGTTATTACCACTGTGCCACCTCGCTTGGTTAAATGTAATCTGATGTCACGCCATTTATCCAGCCTCCAGGGACGAACCAGGTCACCTGTGGGCGCAGGTGACACTTATTTCGAACGGAATGGCCCAACGGGGAATGGGAGGAGGTGGATCGTCTCAAGAGGTGGGTTTATTTATGCGGCCATGTCGCTGAAGAAAATTGAGTGCATCTTTCTGACGCGGGGTTCCCAAATTGTCACGGAACTCGCATTGCGTTGAAAGCGAACGTGTGGCTATAGCAGCGTGTTCGTCTCCTCTTTCTCTTCGTCACCCTCCACTGCCGTGAGCACACACGCACTCCCTCGCTCTGTCATGTGTTTATTGAAATTAGCCGTAACACGTGCGCAAGCACTCTTAGGGGCGGGGACAAGTTACAAACAGAGGCGTGCGCGCGTGTTGTGTGTCGACGCGAGGGCAGAGTCGTGCTGCATCTCGCTCCTACGCCTGGTCAAAAGAACACTGGGCTCTCACGACCGGCACCGACGTTTTGAAGTTGCCGTGTTAAAGCCTTAAATAGTTTAACCCACAAAGTTTAGCCTTACACTTTTTTAGTCCAAAAGAGGTTTCACCTAAAATCGTTTCGCCCAGGATGCTTTTGGTTTAATGTCATTTCTCTTAACATATACCATACATTTGACCTAGCGCGCACTTGGGCAAAACAGGCAATATTAAAGGAATTTGGCTTTAATAAGAATACAAAATAGAATGAATTTGGCATAGAAAGAATACAACAGAGAAGCAGTTTGGTTTAAAAAAATACAACAGAGGGATTTGACGTAGAAATAATATAGCATAGAAGGAGTTTGGCGTAGACAGAATACTGCATAGGAGTAGTTTGGTACTGGATTTGCCTAGCAGTTTTTTTTCGGAATAGTAAGCATTTAATATTACAGGCATATAATTTTATTTAAAAAAAAAAGAACCTTTTGCGGGCTTTGTGCGTTCACTGTCGGAATATTCTCGGTTGTTGGGGTAAAGCCACTTTCCTATAACTTCGTAGAATAGTTTCAATTACTAGAACCAAATATTATTGCATTAGAAATGTGATACTTTTAAGAAGTTCCTGTGCGAGATACAGAGCGACGGTTTTGTGGTGCCCGCCTACCTGGTGCTACTTTCCGCGTTTGAGCCCCAGAATTGCAGGAACGATAAGAACGACACTGCCACGCACATAAAGTGCGTCATCGCTGCTACGCGTAAGGCTGTGAGATACAGCGTCTTGAAAAATCCGCTTTTAGCATGCCCTGAAGTGGTGTTTCAAATATGATCTTAACAGCCCTCGTCTAAATGTTGGAGGTAGTGGTAATGCGGCTGAAAATTTGGCAGTAAGCTGTACCGAGCTAGTAGTCACCAGGGTAACTCAATCGACAACGCCAAGGCTACACGAGACTGAACCTTGCTTCACCGCAGTGCAGAAACCGTTTCAAATTCCTTGTCCTAGTTATTGCAGCTTATTGTCTGAACACTCTTTGTTAACCTTTCTGTTCACACTCTTCCGTACATGCGCCGTCACGATGCGTAAACAGAGCAGTGACTGAAGCGACACCTATCGTTTCTACAAGACAAACTTCAAAGCCTAGGAGACTTGGTTCGGTGATACGGGTCGTTCGAAGTGAATTTCATATTACGTATGTTATAGAGAATGCACGAAGGAGCGGTTTTGAGTATTCTGTGAGGGATGGCGACTCGCTAGGGACGTATTTATGTTCTGAGGTTGTATCCGAATAGTAATTTCTATTTTTAATGTGGATTGTTTATTCTTCCCTTTAAATGTGCTTATTTTGGCAATTCCGTCAAATGTTCCCTGTACTTGTGTACACTACTGATGGTTCAATCTAGCATAGAAAACACGACAGAAAGCTTTAATTATTACATAACTTATAAAAGATAATAAGATAACTATGATTAAGTTTAATTAAATGGGAATGGGTATATAGCATTTTACATTTAATTTTAATGCAAAGGTATTTAAGTTTACTTTAGCGGAACGATACAAGACGGTCAGTTAGAACTTAGAAGTAACATAGTATCCCAAGTGACGGCGAATCATCTGAAATATACGTCTTAGGATACAGCATTTTGAAAATGACGCATTTGCTAAAGCATTATTAAACGACGAAGAAATTTCCATGTAACCAGTACAACATAATTGGAAGGGGATCAGACGAATGTACCTTGAGTAATTCTATGAAGTTCTTGCATTTTGTTTTCAAACAACTCGTACGAGATAGTTCTAGCGAATATGTTTACAAATATTTGGCATNGCAATTCCGTCAAATGTTCCCTGTACTTGTGTACACTACTGATGGTTCAATCTAGCATAGAAAACACGACAGAAAGCTTTAATTATTACATAACTTATAAAAGATAATAAGATAACTATGATTAAGTTTAATTAAATGGGAATGGGTATATAGCATTTTACATTTAATTTTAATGCAAAGGTATTTAAGTTTACTTTAGCGGAACGATACAAGACGGTCAGTTAGAACTTAGAAGTAACATAGTATCCCATGTGACGGCGAATCATCTGAAATATACGTCTTAGGATACAGCATTTTGAAAATGACGCATTTGCTAAAGCATTATTAAACGACGAAGAAATTTCCATGTAACCAGTACAATATAATTGGAAGGGGATCAGACGAATGTACCTTGAGTAATTCTATGAAGTTCTTGCATTTTGTTTTCAAACAACTCGTACGAGATAGTTCTAGCGAATATGTTTACAAATATTTGGCATGTTACAGAAGCAGCATCTTTTTCGTTTTGGATATGACTGGGGTGATAAAAAATATTATTATGCACTTATAGCTTAAACGCATTTTGTGAAGTGAAATATAATTCAAGTGACTTGTATCATTAAGGGATATATAAGGAATAATGTGCGTCTTAGGTGGGTGAAGATTTTTTACAAGGTTTCCAATAAAAAGTGTCCTATTTCTGGACTCTATCTTAAGCCTCGTTTACACTTGGAAACATTTGTCTGAAAACTATTTCATATTGTTTTCAAACAGTTTTTAAACTGTATGCTAACAGTTTTCAGACTGTTCCGAAACTGTTTCCAAAAAACTAAGATGTTGCCAGAAGAAGAAGAAGAAACTTTCGCTACTATATTTTGTTATGAACTGCAGCGCCGATCAACAGTATACATACATTACGCCTTTCTGTATACTCCAAACATTTTGCAGGAAGGTCTGCAAAACATCAAAGCTAATCAAATATTGTGTATAGGTCCAGTAAATTGTAGGTTTGAGAAATACGTAGAGTCTACACATACACAAACCTATTTGATCATCTTGCAAAATAAAACACATAGTTAACCCCAAAAGAATTCATACACCTAGTTACAAGTATCGAATATTTTCATACACTCACATGATTCCCGTAGTACTTCTCATCTAGGCGGCTGAGCAATGTATCATAAAAAAATATAAAAATACAAATGTGCTGATGGACAAACCGGGCGGCCAAAAGTGCTTTCGCGTAGAGAGGAAAGATGTATTGTGAAACAAATTCGTCAGAGACCTTTTTACCCGTGCATGCGCTATTGTAAGAGATCTAATAAATACTTTCAAAGTCAATGTGGCCCCAATGACAGTGAGAAGAGAGCTCAGGAATAGTAGCTATAACGCAAGAACACTGCGGAAGAATCCTTATATAAGCAAATGTAATAAGATGAGACTTAACTTTGAGAAGGTATATTTACAGCATGGCAATGATTGCTGGACTAATAAAATATTTGCAGATGCGAGTAAATTCAACGTTTTCGGTCATGACGGTCTGCCAAAAGTGTGGAGAAAAAACAATGAAGAGATGAATCCACAGCATCTTCGTCCTACCGTCAAGCATGGTGGGGTTTCCATTATGGCGTAGGGGTACATGAGTGTACGTGGTGTCTATAAACTGGCGTTTACAGAAGAACGATTGGATCAATATAAATATATTGACCTGTTGAAACAGAATTTGCAACAAAGTGCCATACAACATGATGCGAGTAATACATTTAAATTTTACCAGGATAATAATCCTAAGTTTAAATCCTACTCAACGTGAATGTGACTGCTGTATAATTGTTATCGTGTAATGGAAACTCCACCCCAATCCCATCTTAAATCCAAAAGAACATATTTGGGCATACATAGATAAAAAGTTACGAAAACATCATATTTAGAGTATGCGGGACTTGGAGAAAATCCTTGATGAGTGGAACAATATCCCTCCCAGTGTCGTCCAAACGCTAGTAAAGTCAATGTACGGTCTGAAGCAAAATGAAGGGCTTAATAAATATTAAATAGAGAATTTACATATTTGATTCTGAAAACGTGCCTTTATTTACATTTGTGTAATATATTGTTTTGGTTCTTTTATGGGGAATGTAGTTTATTTGTTGTATTTGATGGAATGGAACACAAAATTACAGCTGGATGCATGCGTGTGTGTCAACATTGTACGGGCTTCATTAAAAGTGCAGGACGTATGTACACTTGTGATCGTCACCGTATGTGACACGCCTGCCTAGGAACAGACGTTTGGAACTTACTATAGGCAACAGAATTGGTCGACAACGAAACTAACTGAAAACATGAAACATAGTTTATTTTTTTCAAATAAACCCGAATTTGTTTCCCATTTGTTTCTCTTTTGTTTGAAAACAGTTTTCAAACAGTTTGCATACATTTGATGAAACAAATACTAGGTAACTTGAAAAATTTTGTAAACTGTTTCGAAACAATGTTTCAATTAACATGTTTCCAAGTACAAGCGAGACTTGTGTTTAGCAAAGTAGATTCAGACGCTTTCGTATTTTGAGTGCTCTCGATGTAATGAGTGGATTGACGTTAAGAACAGTGGCATGACGTCAAGCGGAGTCGACGAGGCTCCCAAAACCAACAGCATGGTCGCATGTTTAGTCTGCTCATGAAGGCCCGTGACCTTGCTAGGTTGCTGTCAGTCGTCGACCCCTGGCAGGCAACGAGTCCAGTTTAAATAGAGGCGCGGCGTCATGCGGGAGCAGCGTCCGCCCGACCCGCGTGCTGAATATTTGGGGCGCCCAGAAGTTACCCAACGCTGCGACCAGCGACATAACTACTAGGGGTGGTCAGGGTGATCGATCGCCCCCACCCCCCTAAGGCATAGTCACTAGTGACTACCGGCGGGAAATAAATACATTACATTGTCTCTTATTTCCCTCAATAGGCGATACTTATTCCATCAGGAAATGACTAATGCATCATTTGTAGGTTTAGTTTTAAAAAAATTTCCAGGGGGAGGATCCCCAAAATCCTCTCCCCCTACGAGGATATTCCATAACCAGTACCGTGAAAAAAAAAGGTGGGGGGCTTCTCGGTATTCTATCGCCCCTTCAAACACACTACTAACGCGATGACTGCGGCCAATTCCGTTCTCGTAGTCGTAGTTAAATAGTTCACAGGTTTCGAGGGCGGTGACAACGAGGTCTTGAGATCCCATGGGACGTAACCAGTCGACTAAGAGTGATGACGTGTCTTTAAAGAGCCCGCCTACCTGAAACTATTTCCCACATTTTAGGCCGAGAAATGCGATAGCGATGGGCGAAACTGACACGCATATCTAGTGCGCCATCGCCGCTACACAAAAAGCTCTGATCTGGCATGTAAGTGCGTGCTGCGTGTACCTATGAGACTTTGTGTTGACCCTATTATTTTGTTGGCGGAAAATATGTGGCAAGGTTCAATTCGGTGCTCTTAATCATTTTTGAATGTATCTGGCGCGTATATAAGATATGGGCTTGAGAGCTGTTTTAGCTGGAGTTATCCGAAATTGCGTTTCTAATGTGCCTGATGTCTTGAAAGCACTCGACAAGCCTCGTATGA
Source organism: Clitarchus hookeri (assembly GCA_002778355.1). NCBI lineage: Eukaryota > Metazoa > Arthropoda > Insecta > Phasmatodea > Phasmatidae > Clitarchus > Clitarchus hookeri. The sequence goes on along the minus strand of NQII01000971.1, from coordinate 435,159 downwards.
AGTTAGTCTTATTTTCGTAAGTCAGCATTTTGGGCACACTTTTAACAATTTCGTAAAAAAATGTGTATTTCAAAAACTTTGCACTCAATTATAGCTGCATATAGGTGTGCCCCCTTAAGCGACTGACATTTTTTATACTTGTGCTTCAACAAATGGTGATAAACATTTCCGGACGGTAATTATTACGTTTAGGGGCTTTTCTGTAAAAAAAAAAAAACAATTTCACGGAAAATGGTATATCTCCACTCTACTAATGATGCAGAACACGAATATACGAGGGGCATAACGTACGACTAATTTCGTAATATGTGGCCACCTAACCTAACAGAACCTAACCCCACGATGGGTGAATCACAATTTTACATTTTTAAACTAACCTAGGATTGTAGGGTTTTACACTAACGTAGGATTGTAGGGTTTTAAACTAACCTAGGTTTTAGGGTTTTACACTTATCTACGATTGTTGGGTTTTACACTAACGTAGGATTTTTGGATTTACACTAAACTACGAATTTAGGATTTAAGGGATTTAAAGGAACTATAAAACACACCGAAAGAATATAAATTTACTCACCTGATATAATTCCTCTGCCAACCCCACTCGACGAACCACCGTGTTCCACAAATCCGCCACATACGCGAATATAAAGCACTGAATCACTAGTTTTCAGCCAAATATATCGCAATGAAACACTCGTTAACAGTCAAATATAACGCACAGAAGCACTCATTGCTTTTTCCGTTTTTAAATCCGTCGGATTGGGATGGCACAACTAGACCTGGCAAAGACGCTATGGCGACTAATTTTTTTTAATTGACCTTTAAAATGCCCGTAATGACATCCATGGCCGCTAGGTAGCGTAGAATCAGCAATGCGCGGCCATTAATAATGGCGGTAGATGTTAATAGACGTAAACAAACCAAGCAAACTGCTCGTACATTTCGCATTTTTTAAAAATATGTTCTACTTATTTTAACATTACACCCTCTTGAATATAAACAAGGTAAGCTGTGCAGAACCCAATAATGCAACTTTTGTTGGTCTAGGACGTTTCGCTCAGAAAACCCCCTAAACTTAATAACTACCTTCCAGACTCATACGTATCACAGGTTCGATGAGCTTGATGTGTCACAGAGTGGGAGTACCCACAGGAAACCCAACCACTCCACGACAGTGACCAACTCCTCTTCCTTCCATTCCACTAATTTAAGAAAAATGAGTCTTACCATAAACTTTGAAGCAGCAGAGTTTAAACAGCAAAGTACAAACAAATAGCACAGTCGCAATAAATTGCAACAATCCAACCATTCCCTGATATGAATTGTAATACAAGAGAATTAACCCCCTTAATTGTGAGAAATGATAAAACGAACTGTTAGTTTTCTTTTCCTTTATCTCCGGGCTTATTTTTTCTTTCTTCTTCTCATAAATTGCCCATATCAAAACTACAAGTATTATCAAATATTGTAACATTGCAAAATTCAGAATATTAAAAAAAACCTATCTTAAGATTTTTCCTTATACATGCCCTATAAAATGCCCTCGTCAAACATGGCACGATATACCTTCTACCAAGTTATAATGTTATCATCGTGAGTCCCTATCCATTCCATCTCCCAAGACGAAAGAAAACCCCTTTTCTAGTCGGGAAATACGTTGACCAGGGTGTTGAGAAACCTCCCAGAAAGTTTTCGTTGTGTTTCGAGTCCAGTAACATTCAAATCTCGATGACGTCGAAGGAAGTGTCTGACGGTTGCTAGACACCATCCATGCATGTTGGAAGGAGGGTGGGGTAGCCTCAGGCCTCCATGCCAACAGTCTGCGCTGGTCTGCCAAGCTACGCAACTGCGTCGGTACCAACGTCCACGACGACTTACGTCGAACGGGTCACCAACCAGGTAATCCTCAGCTCCCTCATGGATCTATCCCCGTGTTAGGATGTACCATTTTCTGTGCTGATATTAATGTTGGATGCATTGTGTTCCAGCACCTTTACAGTCGAAAACATTCATAATGGAAGGAGCACTTAGATAAACCCATCCTTTTGTTATTATGGCTGGCCTGATTTGTGTAAGGATGCAAAATGGTGAAAGTAATTTTAATAGTAATTTTTTTTAGTAGCAATTTTTTTGTTTTCATGAAATTGTTGGTTGTATTACATTTAGAAAATGATACTTTTTATTTCTGTCCTGCATTTATTTATATGTAATTTGAACTTATTGAGCACGTAACTGTAAAATGTGGTTGAGTGGAAGAGGACACATACCATATTAATACTGGGGAGAAATTAACAAAGATATTGTGTAAATAACTCGAGAAAACGCGCCTGGCAAAGCAACGTCTGCCATGAATCCCATATGCGAGTGTAACGATTGACGCCAGCGGAAATCTAACCAGGTCGTTACCATCGATACTACAATGCCTTACAACATCTGTGTGACGTCATTGGCGACAGGTAATACAATCGCTATGCCAAATTGTTTTGGAATGTGTAACAATACAGTGTTGAAAGATTGGGGCGGCTCTTGACACCGAGGTCTTGAGAGCCAATGAGGGTGAAGAGAGGTATGTAGCGGCGCCGGAATGCAAGGGCGGGGAAACGGTTATATAACAGTTATATAACAATACGGTAAACTAAAATATGCTGTACTGTAATATTCGCTTCTTTCAACCCGTTTTCACTTGTAACAAAGTTAAGAACGACGTTCAGAAATATTACTTGGTAATATGAACTAGTTGTAAGTCATTTATTAATTTTTGTTGGATTTAACCTGTTGCTATTTGCAAGCAAGATGAAATGATATTCAGAAATAACCTATTGACACATTCCTTGAATGTGTAGAAAATAATCAATTTCTTTATTCTTTGTTTAGCAATAACGTTAAGTAATAATGTTTAGCAATGGCGTTAAGTAATAATATTTAGCAGTGACGTTAAGTAATAATGTTTAACCAACTGGGAAGGTATTGCAAATGTAAACTCTTTAGAGTGCAACTCTCTCTGTGTATTATATTTCGTAAAATATACATGTTGTTTTAAATAATTTGTAGAACTGACTAATGAAGAAGTTCAAATACTTCACATAAATTTGTTAAATAAAACTGCAATTTGTTTAAACGAAACCAGAATACTGCAAAAAAAAAACGCCTTTATGTGGAGCGCATGAAACAATTAAGCTTCGTATAGGAAAAAAAATATTTTTTTTATTACTCGTGCTAGTACACTCAATCACGAACTAAAATAATAATGTTATTTTTTTTTTTTTGCTGAAATTCTACAAAGTTGATAGACAAACTTCTACTTCTACTTACACGTGAAAACTTAGTGAGCGCGAAGTTCTCTCGCGAAATAGCGTTCACCCAGGTATTTATTATTTCATCCTTGTCAGGAAACTTAATGATGTGCACTTTTTAGCTAATCGGAGTAATTTCGAAGACAGAGGAACACACAATTTAAACACAGTGACTTATTACACAGTGAATTTATTACACAGATGCCACAGTTTTCATTAAAACACGACCCGCCACATGCCTAAATTAACAATATTGGCCACTTATGTTCGCTCTGTAGTCGTGACGTCATTAGCTTGTCTATAGTCCAGTAACGGTTATTTCACACTAGAGATGTGCACTGAGCGAGTTTGATCACCTAATTCATGCCATCTCGTGATCTGGACACGAATGTGCTGTAAAATTAAGTGAGTTCGAGCACTCGAAAATGGTACGGTAAAACTCGCTCATAAAATGCACTTTGGCCGCTACGACTACGACCTAACGACCTGTAAGTCGTTTTGTCTCTATGTACGTGTAAAATTGTTTCGCGAACGCCACGTGGATTTGCGAGTGCGCATGTCGTGGCAACGTCGCGCGAACAGGTGAATGAGCGAGTTCGAACATACTGAGTCTCACTCTGCCAAATCCGTGCAAGTGCACCGTGGACAACCATGAGCCTCGGATGTTCGGGATGACGTTACGCACGAGTTAGGCTCATATGAATGAGCGAGTAAATTTATGACCTTGAACATCTCTACTTCACACTTTTTTGAAGCCCTGCTTAAGTTCTACCTCCAGGATATTCCCCCGCCTCGTGCAAACAAAACTTAATGGTGTCTAGAAAATTACACTAGAGGGACAACTCACCATATTCGTTCGCACTTAGTATAAAAATATTTAGCATCAGAACTATTTCTTACTAGGCACCTATTTTCTCACTGTTTTGTCCGTATTAATTATAAATGAAATATAATTTATTTATAAAATATAGATATAATTCCAATTTAACCAAAAATAAGATAATTTTATATTTACAGAAGTATAGAACGCTTGTGATACTTTGAATATTTAGTAAACAACAAAACACGTCATACACGGGGTGATTTTTCGAAGGTTTGTAAAGAAACCGCAAATATACTATAGACGAGGTTATAAGGCCTTGGAAGTCTCGGTGGTAACGACTAGGGTCGGCGTGGTGAGAAGCGGGTGCTTTAGTCGACGCCTCTGCCGCGGCCCCGCCGACTGTGAAAATTCCCTTCCCACAACGTGTATTGCTGAAACTACTGCTATACCTTCTCTGCTGTAATCACGTCTGCCCGCTGCCAAGCTGCGTTCAAATTTATTTCTGAGTGCCTGACATCGGGATTATATATCGCGAACGACACAATTTTGTTTGTGAATCCATCCGGCAGCACGAGGACACTTTTTCAAGAAATCGTCCCGTATTCTATCTGATTGGTCAGTGTAATTAGTCATTGATAAGTTTCATCCCGGATATAGCACTCATTACAACATACTGATACGTTAACACCAAAAGAATATTTAAAAATTGATTCAAATCACGTCAGTGCTTGAAAAGATACGTATTTGTGATGTACCTAATCATCTCTAAAATTTCTAAAGCACTATTTTATTGGAAAATTTTAATAGCCACGAAAAAATAATTACAATAAATAATATCGCCCTATTAAGAATATTTAGCAGTGTAAAGAAAGATTTTGTAATCACTAAATATAACTCTGTACTTTAAAATTACTTAATTACGCCTTCGCATTTATATTTTAAAGGTAAAGGGAACATTGTGGTGATTTTTCAGTTTTATTTAATATGTTCATAATTTTGCGACTTTTATTAGATATCAATCACGAAATCTCATACGAAATGCGCCATAATTTCTGAACACAGCTGGCTCACATGATCATCTTGTTAGGAACTTGGAACACGACCTCAGTCTGCATTGTACTTGTGAAGGGGATTTCCTTTTCTCTTTAGCACTTGCGAGCCAAAAGTAGTGATGTTAAAATTCAGTGTAACTAACTTAACCTCGCCTAACAAGTGGCCCGGAACTTCCGGGGACGTGGCATTTGACCGAAATGTTCTCTTAAATCAAATGCAGGCATTCAGCAGAACAGGCGTTTGGCCGAGCACGCCGTTTGACAGAACAGTCCGTTAATGGTCGCATTCTCGTTGCGTTGCCTACGCTCTTCTGGCGTAGATGCTGTTGCGGTGATTAAGTGCAACGTCCATTATCATTCAAATTATGAGCACCAATGCCAGACTGGATACAAGTAGTTCGGAATCCACTGTAATGACGGCGTCCCACTAATTTTAGTTTTTCTGTTCATTATTGCACGGCGTAAACGTAGTGTATTTTTCGGGAATATCAGGGTTCCGATGCCAACAGCAAGATATGAGCGATTTCGCTGATATCTCAGCTATGAATCAACCAAATATAGCNCACGACCATATCATCCTATTCACAAATACATTACAAATTGTTACCTCACCTGTCGGAATCTTATTCTTCTAGAAAGGCATTTACGTTTCCGTCAAAGTAAAATTAATTGAATATTATATATGGCAACTTTTGAACTTCTCCGCTTCATGCCGAGGGGCGGCTATTCGGGGATGGCTTGCATACTATAACTTGAATTTACTCTAAAATCCACACACCCAAAATTATGACTTCTCTGGAATGCGAACCTAAAAATTTGCTTCTCGGAGACACCTTAGTACTAGAATTCGGAAGTTAGTTTTAATTTACCGTTTCAGTAATTTCTTAATTTCATTGGCTTGGATTTCATAGAATGAAAAAAATCTTTCAACACATTTCCTATTTATCTATGAGCCTCCAACAGCGACTGCGCGGGGTATATCTTGGTCAGAACATCGATACTACAGTTTGTCTTGGCAAAATATATCTATAGGGATACGGAAGTGAAGTTGGTTCGGTGAGTGACACTGCATATTGAAACCATATCAAATTACGCTTTTTTGTTACTGTTCTTCCGATGTATAATATTCAGCCACGCGGTATGGTTATTTTTTATTATTTATTAAACGCACCTAGTGTATAGTTTCGCCCATTGGTTTACACGCTAAATTTCATAGAAATTTGTGCTTGAAAACAGTTCAACTAAAACAAAAAGTATGCAATGCTTTATTAAACAGTGGTAAATTGTTTACCATTAAGATTTATATTTATTATGAAGATATGAATATGTGGACTACAAAAGCAATACTAGTTAAATGGTACAATCTTCTAAAAACATTATATAAATGTAAAAGAAATGATAGGTTCATCGCCGAGAATTCAAACGGAAGCTGGCGTCTCGGTTTTAAAAATAAGCACAATATGATTCCGAAACTCCACCGCCGTAATGAAACAATGAGGTTCCCGTATTGCATGGTATAATATAAGTAAACAGGTGCTAAAACCTCATGATTTTGAAGTATCTGCTCAGCTTAGCTTCGTAGCAATTAAAACAGATTTCCTCAACTTCCTCGCGAATAACAGTTTAATAGTTTTGATTCCTGAGCGGCTGCTCAAGATTTGGTATAAATAAAAGTAAACTACTGCTTGCTATTACGAGAAACTGCTAAAATTTCCATGAAGTTCTTCATTTGGTGTCTCAGCTACCCAAGTGCTGTTGATAAATTCAATTGTCGAGTTCATGTTGGTGGTTCCGGAATGGAGAAGAAAAATACACAAGGCGCAGGAACTCTGAAGAACTATACAGGCTTAAAAACGAAAATGTAGAACCTCGTGCAAAGTTAAGCAGTTACTCGTAATAGTAACCATTATCTTAGTTTTATTTATACCAAATCTTTATTAAGGACATTAATCAGTTGCTCGCTAGGAGGTTGAATAGAGCTGTTTTTATTCACACGAAGCAGAGCAGATGCTTAAAATGAGATTTTTGAATAGCTGCTTGCTATTATTTATACCACCCAATGTTTTTATCCTGCAGTTTCAGTTATTGGGTCCCACAAGGGGATAGCTTTGTTCCTTCCTATATGGTCAAGAAAGGGAGGCTCTAGAAGACGGTTGGGTCCACGTGAGACCAAGATACAAATAGTTCCCGCGGTGCTGTGACCCATTACAAGAAGGAAGAAGTACTGTAATCACAGATAATCGCATCGCATCACGTCACAAGAGAAGAGGCGAAATAACTAAGTGGACGTGCACGAAACGCATGGTGCGCGCACTCGAACATTATTTAATCACAATTATAAACAAAAGCGACGTCGTGGGAACTATAATACCACTAAAGGCGTGCGCAGACTTCATCAATAGCGAGTGTCCCAAAATTAGAGAATTGCCTATTGCCACCTGTAAACTGGAGGTCCAAGAGTTTCTCCCCTCGGGAAACTTTTGATTTTAAAGTTAAAATTGAGACACTTATTCGCCAAACTAGGTTATTACAAGAAGACCATATTTCGCAGTCATTTCCTGAAATATTTATAAAAGACTCAATTGTGGAAAATAAAATGTTATACATTTCGCTAGGGAAATTAAATAATTAATACAGTATAAAAATTATTATTGCCTCACATTACTTACAAAAGTTAACTTTAGTTTTATCAAAAAGGTAGGAAAGTGAAATAATCCAAGAAAAGAACTTTTTATGTATGGACTAATTCTATAAAAGCAAAATTTTAGTTTCAAGTGCAAAACATTTAAAAATCAGTATACATTACAAGTTCATAAATAGGAAATTCACCTTTCAGAATTATACGAAGATCTAAACAGTTTTTTTATAAAGAAATTATAATCTAAAACGGTTACATTTTACCTGTCATTATCATTATGTTTTGCCTGTACACAGCCGGTACATCCTGTGCTCACGTTTATAAACACTGCCCTCTCCATTGTGCAGCACAGTCGAGGCGACGCTTAAAGTGGCGTTTCCTTTTACAGGGCGACGGGATCCGAGTTCGCATCTCGGGAGTGCTTGTAGCATCAATTAATCCTATAAAATTTAACGGTTTTCTCCAGGTTCGTGGAAGCCAATGCATGCAATACATAAATCGTTTTATTATTTTTGTGAACAAGCACATATTTTACTTGAGTAATGTATTCCTTTCCGGCTACTAATACGCTCTACATTTTTACAGGTAATTACAGCGCAAGATATTATGTAAAATAAAAACATGCATCTGTCAAAATATTTACCATGAAGTTATTGGAGCTGTTATCTAGGATTGCCATTTCTTATTTTTTGTATGGCGACATAAAATATATGTGAATTTCAATTAACGTATTCCAGGCTTTTTTACGTTCCATGCGCTCTTGACATATTAACTTAGTACGTAAACAGCTGACCGATTAAGGAGACGCGGTGGTGCAAGTATTCTGACAATCTTCCTTACCAAGTTCCATTCCCGGTGGGGCCAACCCCGGATTTTCACACGTTGCTTGCATGCGAACAGGTATGGAGGTTTCTATGAAATAACCTGCCACACTATATTTGCCACCCCACAAGTGAACGTCCGCGAATTTGTTTTGATTTTACTTTTGCAACTGTTTTTCGAGGATCGATTCACTATCAGCTTCTGAAATACCTATTAATGCGCAGAGCTTGATTGTTTTGCTCAAATGTAACTTTTTGTGTTAAATAACTATCTGTTTGCAGTAATTTTTACATGACCTTGTTATAGCTTCAATAGAACCACATTTTTACGGTATTTTATTTACTATTTACTTTACTCGTGTTAACGGCCTTATGGCTGTTTCTCAAAACAAATTGGACTTAAATGACAACTATCGTCACTAAAAGCACCCTGCCGGCACCCCCCATTCTGATAGTCTAAAAGTTCCTTAGGAAACACCTTCCATTGAAAATAGCACACGACCAATTACGCAAGCGTCAGTGAAAATGGCCAGTAGTCAGCTAAATCTTCCTTAGAACAATCAAAATAGTCAATTCACGGTTACTTCCAACCTTTCTGAAGCCCTGCTGCTGAAGTTCTACTTCTCCGCTTCATACAAACAAAGCTTAACCGAGTCTAGAAAAATACACCAAAGGGACTACGCACCGCATTCGTCTGCATTCAGTGTAAGAACATTTTGCATAAGAACTATTTATTACTAGGTATTGCCAACACACTTATTTTCTCCCTGTTGTTTCATGCTAATTATAAAATATAAGTTAAAGTTCAATTTAACTAAAAAAAATGTTAACAAAAGTATAAAATGTTTGTGTTACATGACATATTTAGAAAATAACTAATCACGTCATAGGTTTGATTATAAAAGTTTGTACGAACCGCGAACAGACTATACCAACTAATGTGCAAGCTTGCGCGGAGTTTTCCAAGGAAACTTCCATCGTGGCAGACAGGCTTTATTTAGGTTTTGTCGAGTTCACAGAACCTGATAACCGTCCGGATAGCACGCCGGTCTCACAACTGCGGATCTGGATTCCATCCCCGGCTATTTCCGTGTGTGGGATACAGGGCGGACATTGGCGATGCCGGTGGGTACCCCCCGGTGCACTCCCCTTTTCGTCACCCTCAATGACGGGGTATAATTTCGTGTTCTTTCCCGAACGATGGTAGCCTACGGACTCCATCCAAAATTCCGTCGCTCTGGTTAGTTCTGGTCCTACCTTAAGGCATCATAAGTTGCTCGGAGTGACACGCACCACGCTATAACTCTCTCCGGTCTTCTCAGAAGCGCTGTTGGCCAGTCAGCAGTCCGGAGTCCCCTGCAGTCCTCGTCAGCAGTAACAGTAAGCCTACATCGCACGCAGCAAGTTTCTTTGTCTGCTCCTGTTTTCTTCAAAGGGCCTTCTGGCTGAAGGCGGGGTCCGAGGCTTATAAGCGCTAAAAGCATATTCACACTGCCGATGGCCATACCGCTCTGGTAAACTCGTAGTCTTCAGATCACCGTGGTTCAACAGGGTATGGCGGGATCAGCACTTGGATGGGCGACCATCCGAGCAAGGCCCCGTAGCCGAAGGCGCACATCCAACACTAGGTAGGCCCACAGTAGCTAGATAATGTATGTTCAAACGCAGCGTCTTGCGAGCCCAGGAGCCAGAAGCTTGTTATGAAAATGCAAAACTTCATACGTTTGAATTCTGCTTCGATGGCGGCCATCTTGGTAGCGAGTGTCAAAATTCCAAAAATCTCTACAATTTACCAAATTTTTCTTTTTTCAAAAAATTATTTTCAAAATTAATTTTTAAAAAATTATTTTTTCAAAATAATGTTTTTAAAAGTCTTCAACATTTGAAAAATTGAAAAATATATTAAATTTTTAAAAGTTAAAATTTTTTTAACATTTTAAAAGTTTCAAAAAAAATTTCCCTCCAACATTCCCTGGCGGCCATGTTTGTTCATGGCTCCCTAAGACAACTCCCAGTCGGCGGCCATGTTGGTTGAGGCCCCCTAAGACAATGCCCAGTCGTTACGTCATGCTCTGGCATTGAAGGGGTGCCGAGGTGATGCAATGGATAGAGCGCGAGTTAAACTTCATGCTCTTGCATTCACACACAGCCTCCGGTGGCTCCCAAGAGAGATGCCTGCCATGACATATCCTGCGGCTATGCGAACTTTGTGATAATTATTTCTATGGGGGTGCCGCGGTGATGCAATGGATAGATGCGACATGTTAAAAAGTCATGCCCTTGCATTCCAAGGGAAATTATATTTATACCATTTCGATGGGGGTGCCACAGCGATGCAGTGGATAGAGCGCAAGTTTTACGTCATGCTCTTGCACTCCCAGGGGAGGGGGCAAGTTAAATTTCACGCTCTTGCATTCACACAGGGGCAGGCATGTCCAAAGAGAGACGCCCGGCACACCTCCATGACATATATGCTGGAACCTTGCGTATTTAAATAATAATAATAATCATCATTATAGCCCCCTGGACACCCTCTCCACCCCCTGCCTTGTCGAGATAGAGAAAAATATATGTAAGTCTTACAATCACTCTCCCCCCTGGTGCAGCATACTTATATACATGTGCGTGCACATCCGCTGCCAAGACCAAAGTGGCAGACTGCATCACACACATACTGTACATAACAGAGATCACTTAGGGTCGCGAACGGTCAAAAAACTCGCATAAATATTACCGATTAACCGATTTGCATATCAGTGTGATGGAACCGTGCCGCAGGAAACCACGCTTCCTGTCCACATCAGTGACGTCGACGAAGATGAAACTAACGTTTTTAAATTACGACATGGAAAGTTATTACCGGGCACCATACGAGGTATCATAATGGGACCGAGCAACTGCGGTAAGATATGTATGCTTTTTATCCTCCTAGAAGAACCCAATGGTCTTCGTTTCGAAAACATTTACCTATACTCGAAATCTCTTCATCAGCCAAAGCACTACAAGCCGTTGCCGGACTTCGATATTTTCCATTTAGTGACAATGACGCCGCTGTGCAGCCAAGCGAGGCATTACCAAACTCTGTGTTCATTTTCGACGATGTAGCATGTGAGAAAAAGGTGACTACGCAGCATTATTTCAGCATGGAATGCCATGTAGCAGTGGATTCTATTTACCTATGCCAAATGTATTCACAAATGCCTAAACAGCTTCTACCTGACAATGCTAATTTCTTAGTCCTATTTCGCATGGACGACCTGAATTTATGCCACGTCTACTCAGACCATGTTAACACCTAAATTACATTCGACAGACTTAAAGACATTTGTGTGTGTTGCTAGCACAAACCTCACGGGTTCCTAGTGATAGCAAAAGAGTTTCCACTTGATAAGGGACGGTGCCATAGGGGTTTCTATCAGTTCATTATAGTTCACCAGTAAAGTATGGGCTACACAGTATCCAAGTTAGGCCGTAGCAGCCTGAACCGGACACAGGAAAGCTGTATTATATCTACTAATGATTGCAACAGTAGTTTCGGAGGAAAACGAGCAAAGAATTTAGGTGGCGTAAAACATGATGGTGATGCTGCGGATGTATCCTTTGTCCGCAGCATTACATCGGAAGTGTTGCGACCAGTAACGTCACTTCAAAATAGTATGGAGGAGCATCTGCGCCCATTATTGGCAGGTATGGCACGAATCACCGCTTTAGAGACAGCGCTGAGCGGTGTGGGAGAGTATATAGCCAACAGAGTTCATACGACAGTTGCAAGTGAATTATGTCCATTGGCCAACGACATTAAGAAACTCTGCGTTGGGTGGGAAGCTGGCCACCAAGGAAGGCCGTCTCTTCAACACTAATATACTTACCACTAAGATGAATTCGTGACTCTGTACATTAATCGAAAATGTATCCCACCTGATCATGTTTACTAGCGGTGACACACTCGAAGCCGTGGAAGGTAGGCTGTCCGGCAACACGAATGTACTGTCTACCAATATGGAGGTCCAACTTCACAAATTATCCGAAGTTGTACTGAAACTGAACACATTAGGGGGTAGTATTTCGGCCATGGAAAATCAAATCACTGATGTGGGAGAGCAGGTTAGCACGAGAGTACTAGCAGGCTTCACGGCATTACTAGATGGGTACCTCAATGAAAAGACCGAGAGCAAGTTACCCTCGAAGCTGGAATCAAACCTCGTCGCCATGGAAGGTCGTCTGTTCGCCAACACGAATGTACTGTGTACCAAGCTCGATGCCCAGCTTAGCAACGTATCCGATGATGTAGGGAAACTCAGCGCGTTAGGCTGTATGGTTTCAGATATGGAGGAGATAACAATGTTAGTGTGCAAGTTAGCAGCCTCGTCGCTAACCTAGACAGTCACCTTAATGACAAAGCCAAGAGCGGAATAACGCTGGATGCAATAAATAAGAATATAGAATCGAACCTCGATGTCGTCAGTACATTGTCCATTACAGTGACTACACATTTCCAGACGTTAACAAATAATATACGAAGCATAGTGGGAAGCAAGCTACCTGCTGTGGAAGCACAGCTGGTAAATTTAGGCGAAGTCATCGACTATAGGTCCCTTACGACCCTCGCGGAAACATTGAGAGATAATCTGCGTATAGCGAACAAGAATGCGGACAAGCTGAGTGGTGTGGACGCCAAGCTCACAGTAGTCAATACGAAGCTCGAACAGTATGATATTAAGGGGTTTACAAGCCTTACCGCGAAACTAGGTGATCACCTTAATGCGCCAGGTTCGGCTACGCTAAACACATAACATATGCAGCTGGAGAGTGTAGGTAGCTTAGATACAAAACTCAGTGCGATATTCGAAGGGATGATGAATAAACTTATGACAAATATGCTCGAAGAATTAGACAGTCGGAACCGAAAATTGAGTGCGGTTCTGTTGGATATCGAGGAATTTATCTGTCACAGAATCGTACGAAATTTAAATGATCTGCGCAAGGACGACGAAAAATGGATGCATTGCGAGCACGTACGTACTGCCATTCTCCAGAAACTTAATAATGTCGAAGATAAAATAGTCCATTTGAATGTGTGTAGAGCCATTGTCAAATATATATATATAGTATGAACAAGTCACTATAAATGGTAGTATAATGTCTGCCACTGCCGAGGATTTACGCCACGTCATTGCAAGTGTGCGTGATAAGTACATACAGGCGTATGGAGCGCGATGCAGTATTGGAAGAAGCCTTCAGCCCAATCACATCCCAGCTGGATACTTTAAAGGGGCAAACTGTTCCCTCTGTTGGTAGTGTGAAGACTGACCCGGACGTTGAACTAAAGCCACTACTGTAGGGCGGCGATGACGATGATGATGATGTATTGTTGGCTGAAGTGAAACGTAAGAAAAAGGAAGGGTCCCACCTGGGAACTGTTCGTAATTATTTCACTTCCTATATGACTCATTTTAATGGCATGATAATGATGTGATAATGGCATAACTACCAATACATATAAGGATGAGACCCACCCGAAATTCGACATTATTGCCGAGTTGTTTCCCGATGTAGGTCTATCTAGTGGTTCGGGACTGATTTCGAAGCTTGATGGGGGCAGCCAGCTCGAGTACGTGTACTGGGACGACATAAACGAGCTTGTAGCACGACTTCGACTGCTCGTGGCATCTTAACAGGCAGGTAATCATTCACACATGGATGAGATTGTGAATATCGTGGACGAATTGCGTGAAGTTGGATACGTGTACTGAAAATGTCTCTTGCAGCGATTGCAACTGAGCTTCACCAGCCAGCAAGAAGAAATTTCCGCAGAAGGAGATTGCTCGTCTTTGGACTTGACAATTTGTATCAAGTCGACCTGGTGGAAATTATTCCGCATGCTTCCGTTAATAAGGGATATAGATACATGCTAACCGTAACTAATTGTTTCAGCAAATACGTGTAGGCTGTCCCAGTTCGCCGGAAAAGCGGGGTGGATGTTGCTAACACAATGCAAACTGTATTAAACGATAAGGGACCACCTAAGAATATGCAGACTGATTTAGGTAGGGAATTTAACAATAAGGCTTTCCATGCACTAATGGACGTTAATAAAATTAACCACTACAGCATGCACAGGGATAAAAAAAAGCTTATATTATAGAGTGATTTAACTGAACGTTAAAAGTTGATATGTGGCATGAATTCTTGGCGCTTGGTAGGTATGCGTGGCTGGATATGTTACTTCGTCTAATTACCAAATACAATGCTAGAATACACAAGACAATTCGTATACGGCCGGTGGACGTCAAATACGACGATGCTTTGCTGGGGACGGCGTTTAAAAACGAAAAGAAAGTGGATAGGCAGAAGGCTAAGGTAAAGGTGGGAGACTATTCCACATTTCCCGAATTAAACCCCAATTTGCGAAATCTTATACACCCAATTGGTCCGTTGAACTATACAGGATCATCAAGATTCGCCATTACGATTGTCGGATGTATCAAGCGAAAGACTTAAATGGCAAGCGGGTGAAAGGACAGTTCTATAGTGAGGAGGTAATGAAAACAAAATTTCCCGACAAGCATTTGGTCTAGAGGGTATTACGACACAAAGGCAGGCGAGTGTTCTTGAAGTGGTTAGGATAATAGCTGTATATTAAAATCAGATCTGAGTAAAATATAATGTTTCTACACATGTGAAAGACCGTAACGAATGTAGGTAAAGAATCACGGGCGCAATTGAAATACGTTTTGTCTCCATGCAAGAAAAACTAGTCGTTGCCTCGCGACCGACAGCGGAAGAGAGACTTTGCCATGCGCAGTGAAACACACCACGTGGTCTGACCACTCTCGGCTTGCACGGTAGAGTGGGGAGCGCTAACACAATCACAAGGGCTGCTGCCCGCCGCCCAGAGAAGTCGGTGTCCTTTGTGTGGTGACACATACAGACCACCGACTCGCATAGGAAGAGTGATGGATAAAGGAGAAAGGGGGAGGAAGCAAGCATCACCCGATTCCGCCCCCGCCTGGACAACCTTGGCACACAAGGGAGACTGGCCGCCCGACACATGGCGACACACAGGCCAAAGAACACGCACCATACCGACCCAGGTTCATAGCCAGACTCTATCACGAAGTGTATAAAGCAGTAACACAATGCAATTTAACAGTTAGTTTCTAGGTATGCATCGTAGAAGCAAGATCGCCAAGAAAGAACGAGGGCTGGTAAATACGCTTATAAATAACCTCCCATTCGAGACACATATTATGGGTTTTAAGCATTGCAGGCTCGACACACGTCTATAGAGAAGATTAAAGCATGGCGACGTGCCGATTAATGCATGAGACAGCACGTGCAAGGAACACAATATTGCTTATGCTACCAGTAATAAGTTAGAAGATAGACACGCGGCCGATACAATTCTCGCGAATAAAGCAAAGTCAATAGTTGGTTCGTCACAGTCCGAGCTCGGCGAACGCCTCGCTGCGTGGGGGGTGTCTAAAATTATGGAAACTAAGGTTAAGTGCAGCATGGGATTGAAATTTGGAAGGATGAAGAAGATACGCACTGGCAGGAAACCGCGTAGAGTAAAGCGAGGTGGAATTCTACCATTTATCTTGCCGGCACTTGGAGTACTCGGTAGTCATATCGTAGGTGCCAGTGGCATTTCCAGAGCTGTTATTATGGCCAAAAAGGAAAACAAACGCTTGACAGAGACTTTGAGACACAATAGACATATGGAGGCGCTTGCAGGAAACGGACACGGGCTGTACCTACGCCCCTACAAACCATTGGCGGGGGAGGAGGCAGGAAGAGAACGTGCCGGCGAAAAAGAATGAGGAGATCTTAAGGGGGCTGCCAGTCCACCCGCTAACCAACTTTAAAATATGTAAATATGCACGAAAATTAAAAATAAGTAATTTCCAAGGAGTGTTCATTCGAGATCGAATACCTTGTCGCCCACGTCGGGTCGAGTGTGGAATAGTAAACTTGGATAGAACCACTGGCCCGGGAACTCATTGGACTGCATATAAAGAGAATGGCAATACGGTCCACTACTTTCATAGTTATTGAAACTTAAGGACCCCGTCAGAACTGAAAACATATTTTAGAGGGGCACGAATATATTATAATCACAGAGCAGAGCAACAGCTGTGAGAATGGAACTGTGGACACCTTTTCTGAGCTTACTTACAAGATAGATACTTAATGAGTAGACACAAGTTGTGGGCCGCAGTCATGTACATAACCTTGATCGTGTCGGGAAACAGTTCGGAATTGCGTTCCGTGCACTTCCCACCACTCGCCCTGAAGGGTGTATGATCCGTGGAAGTTATAGATTTTCAAACTTGCTTCTCGGTACCGAACATAGATGAACATAATTGTATGTTTCGTTATGTTAAGGGATGTGTGTGGAGGGGGGAGGTGCGCATACCCACAGGTTCGTATGAGATCGAAGTATTAGGCAAGTACCTTATATGTGAGCTGGGACAGGACATGACGTTAGTTCTGCACAGTAATGCAAATACCCTGCACAGCGAGATGTTGTGTAGTGCACAGATAGACTTCACGCCAAGCGATACGCTCATCAGCGAGAACGCAATATACGAGGCCAATAAAACACACGAATCTACGCTGCCGGTTCAAATTTTCCTCGTGAACATAATAAGAATTAACTGCAATTTGTTTAGCGGGTCTTATCTCAATGGTAAGCCCAGCCAGACACTGCACAAATTTTCAGCTATGGTGCCACCCGGATTTAAGCTCGTCAATGTACCGAAAACACCCATTTATGTTCCGGTCGTGACGGAGAACGTACAGGATGTCATAGTATCTATAGTGGACCAAGATAACTGTCCGCTTGCATTTAAAGAAAATGGGACTGAAAATTAAGCTTGCGAATGCAATAAAAGTCGCTTACAGTACCAAATCTAAAGTCAGTATGAGTCGAGCACGCAGAGCGCTAACATCTGAAAACATACGTTTCCCTAGAAGATTAGGACTGACGATCACGCATGGATGTGAAAATATTAAACGTGGCGGACCCGGCGGAGTTCGAAGATGCGATCACCAAGGCTAAAATCCACACTTACTCGCCCTACTTGCCAGGACCCTACATACCCTCGTCCAAGGTATGGATTCCCGTGCAAAACCAAGATATATACACGGCTCTGTGTAATTCATATTTGCACGTTCATGGAACACTGACAAAGCCAGGCAACGACCTACCCGTGACGACTAACATCATTAGAAAGAGTATACTTCACATGAAAGTATAATCGCGTATGAACTGAACAGGTGCGAGGAAGACGCCACGCGAGATGTTGGAATCATGGCCACCATAAAGAACTATCTGTCGTTAATGCATAACCAATTGCCTGCTGCCAAAATGGCATGCTGGGGAATCGACGAGGACTTTAAGGTCCCTGTCTATGCCAACGGTAAATTTTATGTATGTATTCCACTAGCTATTCTGTTGGGGGTCGCCGAAGATTACAAGCATGTAATTATTAATTCAAAGCAAGAGTTAATTATTCATATGGCTAACACACAGGCGAACACACTCCAGCACACTGGAGCAGAAGCTGCGTGCTAGCAGTATGCTCTATTAACTGGTTATTACTGTCTGAATGTGTAAAATTAATGAAATAAGCGGAAAAAGGTAGGAATGTAGATATTGCGTTTCGTACATGGAGTTTAAAAATGTACCCGAGTATTCCTGGCTCCATGAGCGTACATTGGAGCGTTAAAACTAGTTTCACTAGTGAAAAACCGAGATATATAATTGTTGCATTTCAGACAGGCAGGCGAAATGTCATCAATACAGACTGTTCGAAATTTGATCACACCAATATTAAGAACATTAAAATTTTCTTAAACTCCGAGGTGAATTAAACATTGATTTTATAAACAGTGCATATATGGTCCCTTATGAAATGTAAATCGACTTCCAGAGGTCTTACTACGGATAAACGCAGGCCCTCACACTCGAACCGAATGCCTTTTTGAACACAGCACTCCTACTGGTATTTGACGTTAGTAAACAGGATGATAGGATTAAATCGGGCGTGGTAGACTGTAGGATTGAAATATCAGCTGCAGTGATTTTACCAGCATTAATACTTCACGACAGACTCGTAACGTACAATGTGCGAGACAGGATAGTTAAAGTACTGACGAAAGTGTCGACTATACTTCAGTCACTCCCCAACCGGCATAATGTACGTGAACTTTCAGGGATTCGTCCCACAGTGCGGGTTCATTATTAAACATATCTGCATGGCATATATTGTAGGGCATATATTGTAGGGCGCATTCAATTGGTGTGTGGTGATGTAGAATACGATACAGTGCCCGATGTACTTAGCTCAATGTTAAATGATGGCGAGACGGTCTTCGTGGCCGGGCCGGGCCAGAAGCGTCATTTAAGCAACTAATGCGCCACGAAACTAAAAATCTGAGACCCTAAACGGACGCTGGTTGTCCTTCGTGACGAAGGTTGCGAGAACTATATGTAAAAAAAATTATCCACATGTGTGCCGGTTGCAGCTGCTGCCTTGCGTGTCCGTGCCTGAATGTTCTGTTGTTAAGGCATTGGAGTGGGGAGGGGGGACACCTGCTGCGAGGGTCGAATTCTTTAAAAAAAAAAAATCACCGGGACCAATATAAATAGGTCAGCCTGCGATGAGAGAAACTATAGTACTGATCCTGTATCTACAGCAGCAGCAATGGAAGGTCTACTCGCTAAGCTAACGGGACCAGGCAGTATAAGTCGTTGTCAGACCTCGTCATAGGGAAGCTGTACATCGCCTCCGATTTCCGATGGACCGAGACCGAATACAGCAAGTGTGTAACCTGCATTTTAGACGAATAATTCCGAATCAGGCTGCCTACTCGGTACGTACAACTCATCACAGACACAGATATGGCCAAGCTTAATATGTCCACAGTCAGGTTTAGCTATGCGAGCATTAAGCCAATTGACCACGGATGGTCAATGAATGTCATATAATTCTCTTAAAGATGCTTCTAGCACATATATATATATTTTTTTTTTTCTGTCAGGCACATAACCCACCGTCTCGGAATTTTATTTTGTCTCGCATAACACACACACACATATATATATATATATATTTCACATAGTGTTCAACCCGCCACCACTGAATTTATTTCGTGGCCACCTGTCCTAGTCTGCAACCATGCACCCAACAGTCAGCACGAAGGTGAAGTCACGGTAGGATACAGGCGAGTTCACTTCAAACCTCCGGGGCAGCCCACCCAAGTAGAATGCTATACCGGGCTCGAACACTGGGCATGTTCTGTCGATGAGGATAGTTTTCTCTCGGTACCGTGTAATGTAACATCATGTGCTGTATATCATCTAAGACCCGAAATGAAGCTGCCGTGCTCACTCAGTACTCTATTAACACAAGCAAGTGAGGAGTTTATACGCCAGGTTTGATTTTCTCGTGCAATAGCGTATGAACTTTGCGATGCTACCACTGCCAGTGTAATTACCTGCTGGACAGAGTGCTGTACCGGCGACCGCCATACAACCTGCCTAAACAGAGGTAAAATTACGTGGACGACTATGTGTTCTCCGTTAACATGCGAGGCATACCTGGCTACAATATAAGAAGGGACAAGTGTTTGAACCAGCCGCAGTAGACATTTGTGTACCATTCAGAAGAGAACTATCGTCCGTCATGTGCAATATGTTTAACTTACGTGACTGTGTGATATTTCAGCCGGAAGATGTGAACTTGCACATGAGTTACTTTATTGGTTATAGAAGAGTGGTGGTTAAACCTGAGCTGGGACATGAGCAAGTTTAGATATGTGATGGTGACAATAATTTGTGGGGATATCACGACACCTGGGGCAACTTCCACTGGGACATTCTGCCCTGCTACAAGTGCGAACAGTGCGCCATCTTCAATCTCTGGCCAAACAGCGAGCTGCCTGAAAATGGCCGCATACTCGCAACAAGTGCCAACATTGAAGATATTACCGAACTACATCATGAACGACTCCATGGGAGCAAGAAATTGAACTATGTCCTGCGCGACGTAGATACCAGCTCGACCTACTGCTGTACCGAAGAGTGTACAGGACACATACATATTGTGGCAGCAAATGGACTCTACCATGCTCTGCTAAGGTATGTTGTGTCTTCAACTGAAACGAGTGCTTCATGTGTCTGCAATTGCTTCATGTAATTGTGTGTGGAACGCTTCCCCCGCACCGTGAAGTATATATAAGTAAAGCATAACCCCTATTTCTACTTCATGAAGAGTGAAGACAGCACGGCGACGGTCGAGGGCGCACCGACATGTCGCAGCAAGTGCAAATGCTGGCAGGTTGTGTACGATCTTATTACACATCTGCTACATCTATTGGTCAAAGCTCATGTCGATGCAGTGTAGATGCTATATAAACAATCTGTTTTCCTACCAGTCGACTTCAGTGAGCTCAAGATGAACGTACTGTTTCGCCCTGCGACCACCTACCGCAGTGTGACGCCTGGGGATGGCGTCATCACCTATGAAATTGCTGCTGCTGCTGGAGATACAGCCACTACCACAGAGGCGAGAATGTACAGTGAACAGTGTAATGGTATAGCGAATTGGCTGCTTGCCCACAATCCTACATCATACGAGCATTGCCAGCAAATGACAGACTGTAATGTATTAGGGAGGTGCGTTGTTCACAGTATGTGCACATACACTCCCTTGCCTTGTGGTGCGGACGAGGTGATAACACATGCTTTGCTGCACGATGCGATTCGTGTACACCTTCCTGACTATGTGCTGCTGCCAGAGACGCCTGTAAACTCTGCTGCTGCCATGATTGAGGAGGTCGCCAAGCTACCTGATGTCACCACCACCAAACGTAAGAAGAAGGGTGCTGCTGCTGCTGTTAAGGGTCCCCGTCGCCGAGCGCCATGTCCTAGCTGTAAGAAGAAGACGGTGCCTGCCACCGCCTGCCTGAATTGCGGGAATTCTTCACTGCGTGACGTGAGACATTTAACGGTTGCAGAGAGAACAACTTTACTGCAACAGCTCTTCAATGCGATGCTTGCAAAGGTGTAGTAAAAATTGTATGTAATTTTTTTAACAAAACTTTTTGCTTTAAAACAAACTTTATATTGATTGTATACGAATTGTATACGATTGTATACGAATATAGGTTTGTGGGTTGTTTTTGAAATTCATTTCTGCTGTGAGCATATGCTTTTCGTGGGATTGAAAGAGGAATTGTAATATATATATATATATATTGGATATAATACTTTATGTTCAATCAATGTGCTATAATATGCACTAACTTATGTTTTTTTGGTACTACTTAATTGAAAACGCAATTTCAATACTTCTTGTGAGACAGAGACTCGATGTGTATAATCAAAAACCATATAAGTAATATGTATTAATTTTGTGACTATATACATATATATATATATATATATAAATATATATGTGTGTGTTTTCTGAAACTCTGTATGTTCTTATTTCTGGGTGTAGCAAGAGATGTCAAAACAAACCTGACAAAGACATGCTAGTATATTGAAAGCACAGTAACCCCAAAAAACAGTATATGCATTTTCAATTCAACTCTGCTTGCCTATTAAAAAGGCGCAAGTCATGCTAAATGCAACTTGCATGTCCTAAATGAAGAGATGCTACACACACACACATACCCGAGACGTGCTAGTATATTGAAAGCACAAACATGCAATTCAACGATGCAATTGAACCAAGGCATGTTAAACGCAAATATCCTACGTACTATATAGGCAGAGATAAATATAACTACTCGTAACTGTCTGAGTGTGGCATTCTCTGATATTTCTATCAGTATCAAATAGTGCAAATAGTTAAAATTCTACGTTAATGCTATAGGGAAGTCCACAGTACGCCTTTTATGTTGTAATACGATCGTCCCAGTTGAAAATCTCATGGAGACCTTTTGCCGACAGGAGGAAAGCTGGCATCACTCAAAGAAATTATTCGCAAATTTGCATCATCAGTGTATAGCCCATTCACAGTTACTTCAAATTTTTCTGAGGCTTTGCTTAAGTTCTAATTTCAGGCTCTTCCTCCACCTCATGGACACAAAGCTTAACCAAGTATAGAAAATACCCCTAAGGGACAACGCACCGCATTCGTGCTCACTCCGTTAAATAATATTTTCCATAAGAACTATTTCTTACTAGGCATTACCAACCCACCTATTTTCTCGCCGTTTTTATTCATATTAATAATAAATTTAGTATTGAAATGTATGGATAAAATAAAAGTAAAACTTCAATTTAACAAAAAATATAATACTTTCATGTTAATATAAGTTAAAACGTTTATGATACATGACATATTTAGGAAACAACCAAAAACATAATACATGGTGTGATTTTGCAAAGGTTTGATTTTTAAAAATGTGAAGAAACCGCGAATAGAAATTACGAATAGGGAAAAAGATCGAATGATACAGTTTTTTTTCCATACATTTATGGTGGCGTTCCTACATTTCCTCAGGAAAGAGTGTAATACCAACTTTGTATGTATAGTAACGACGCTTAACATCCCTGCGCACTTAACTTCGAAACAGTTAAAACTGCTACAAATAAGCGAATTTGGTTGCAGATATATTGAAACTGTTCCCCGTCAATCAGTAAAATTCTGCTGGTATTCACTTATTAAACAGTGATTTCTACTTATTCCTAGTGTATTGCACTAGTCTGGCAGTAAAACCTCGGTGCACTCCACTGATTCGTTAGTAGATGCAGACTCATTAACTTAATATTCAGTAAAATAATTCTACTGATTGAAATCACTTATTTATATTTGTGTGTATTTGCAGCCTGCTGTGGTACTATTTATACACTATGTAGGCTATAGGGCAGGGTGAGAAACTTCCATTATAGTTAAGGAAATATACTAGAATTTTGTTTACAGTGTGCGCGCATACGCTGTCGTGTTAGGGCAGCACTATCAAAAATTCCGCTCAGGAGCTACCTTTATGTCTCTTTTTCCCTCCGCCATATGTGAAATTCACAAAAAGTGAATCTTCGAATTTGTTATAGGTGTAACTAATGTGCGGTTCTTTACTTGTATATGATACAAAAACTAAATTTAATAAAGTAAGTGTCCACAAATTTTAACATCTTGCTTTGAACATGACGTTAAAAACATGGAAACACTTTTCGGATTTCGCTGCCAACTTTACTTGGAAAAGAGGGGAAGATGTCCCTTAAAATGTATGCTGTTATGGACAAGGACATTTTTCAAAGCCAGCTACACGCTAAGCATTTTGAAAATGCTGTTGGTAGGAATATATGTAAGGGGTTCAGCAACCGAAGGGGAGAGGGCGGGGGCATTTCCCCTACTGCTGGTAGTCAGATTGTGTGTGTGTGTGGCTCTCTCTCT
>NQII01000971.1:374767-408666 GCA_002778355.1 Clitarchus hookeri | reverse complement strand
TCGAATCAGTCAGTCGCGGATCGAGCAGTCAGTCAATCAGCCGGAGTCAGTCGAGGATCGAGAATGCATCAAGACGTGGACCTCAGTCGGAGGCCGTCAAGCGGGACGTGTGGCGGGAAGAATCCGAGAAAAGCCAGTCCAACTTCGTCAAACGCAGAGTACTGCGTGGACCCGAGAATGAGGAACTTCGAGGCCAGGCGTCGGGACGCCCCACCAAGCCGCCAGCCGAGGGAAGACAGCGCAGCAGTGTCAGATAAGTAGTTCTACACCAAGTGTGAAGAATCTTCCCCCCCCCTTGACGCCAGTCGCGGCATCAAACTATACGTAGCCTACATAGAAAGAGGGGAGGGGAGTTTGTCTCGTGAGTTCATGTACCAGTTAACCTGTTCAAGCAACAATAAAACTCAATTATGTGAACTCACAAATAAAGTGTAATTTATTAGTAAATTGGACCTAGAGACAGCAGTGTCGACGCATTCCTACGCCCTATCACTGAGGGCTAGCATCAAGTGCTGGCGCCTCACGCCGCAGAGCAGAATCAATACCTACTTCCAAACTTCAGCATTTGGCAGGTATCAACTTAAAGCAAAGATATGAGTCTATGGGGCATGCGCAGTAGGGAACGCGCCTACTGATACTGTGTGGCAGGAGCATATGGTCACTTGCTATGCACAAGTGTAGTGCAAAGTATTCCTAGTTATTGTTTTTCTTGTGGCATTACGTCACGTGGTTATGGACAGGTTTGACTATCAGTCCGGTATAACATTTCTGGGTCATGTCAGGTCTGGGTCTTTAACCTTTACCGGTATCCATGTAAATAATAAATTATCACAAGCAAATATTTTTTAAAAAATTTTGAATAATACAAGCGTTTTATTTTAAAAATTATGAATTCAGCCAGGTCTCTTTCCAGATGTATTAGGTTCAGAAAGTCTTATTTAACATGGAAATCTAACGTGTACGATCGTTTACACTATGAAAATGCTAAGTAGCGAATTTCGATGTCTCCCATTGTCGAATACGAGCACACACGCTATATGATTTCGCCGATCATGTGTATAGTTGACTCGAAATGTTAGAGCCTTATATTACGTTTCAGCTATATTCGCTTTATAGCTAACTGGCGGACCAGAAAAACTGCCAACTTCTTTTAAGCTCTAATGAAAAATGGCAGCAACATAGCAACCATTAAAATTGGAAAAACCAATTATAAATTGGTTACCAAAATAGTGTAACTTTTGTATCCTTCTATTGCAGGCCTACGAAACGTATTTTGTAATATTTATTTCACACAAGCATCNNGGGACTTAAGGAAAATAAAATTTTCCTGTACTTCCTGATGAAAAAATTTCTTTAACGCAGTAGACGTACAGACTTTACCTTTTTGAGGTTTTGGGTTTTTTCTAGATTCTTTGTGGATAAAACGCAGTCGACTTAATCTCTATCAAACTCACAGGGTTTCCAGCTCACTGTAGTCTATGTTAGTCGATTTGTTTGCAAACACAAACAAACCAAGGGAGAAAAGGAGGGAGTGGAAATTATAGACTGATACACATTCAGTGATTTCACCCACTGTACCGCTCGCAACAATATAGCAAATAGTGCGTAAGTTTCGCATCTGAAGTTCGGTATGTATTTGCACTATCTTCTGTTCACTAAACAATAGTGTGTGTAACTCAGCACTTAGACAACGATAATTTCTGCCCAATGCAAAGCCAAGAGAAATACATATAGCAATGTTGGCCGTAATGTTGCTATAACTTTGACAAATAGTTACAAGATCTACAAAACATAAAAAATAAATTATGTTTAGTTTATTGTAGCCACTAGCCAAATTTGTTGTTTAGCAAGACAAGCCTACAGGGTGACAGGGATTAATGCCATTTCTTGTTGTAGTAGTAATAGTAGTAGTTGCGATTGTGGCGGCTGTTGCAGTGTTCGCTCTTCTAGCGCTCACCTGTATGCGCAAGTATGGAATGTGCGGTGGAATGTTCTGTGCACTCAATTGTGAAATGACAGCATCTGTCGTGCATTTCCCCACTCACGTGGCCATAGCGACACACATTCAAGCTCCTGCGCAGAATTGCGTCGACTGCTGGCCAGCTTTACTCTTTGCGAGAACCAGGTAGAATTTTCAAAACAAATCCGAGGGCCAAGAATACACAAAAAAAATCCTATTACATTCTTTTCAGAATTGATTTTATTGAGATTCTCGATTAGACAGTTTTAGCAGACCTTTGAATTACATTTTTTTTTAAATATGACACGTGATGCAGTAACGAAAAGTAAATGCATATTATTTAGTCCTCACATAAATATTATTAAAAACTAGAAATTCTGAGAAGAATTCAGATTTTAAAAAAAGTGCAAGTACAATTCGAAGCGCAGAAATGCTGTAGTGCATATAACTACACAGTATCAGCTAACAATGTTCCTGTTTGCTAACACAGAGTAGTTAGACCTGTATTTGTTTTGGCGAGACATATTGCGCGGACCGCCAGTTGGCAATCACCGGAGAGACTAGCACTCAGCGTGACTTCGCGGTTGACGTGTCATCTGCTACCAGAGATAGTGTGCACGCATAAGCAGAGCTGGTTGAAGGCTGTAAGCCAGAGATAAGCCGGAGTGAGCTGGCGTGAACTGACTGGTCGTGCGATTACGATGACCACTCACTAATTGGTGGCGAGTGAATGAAGCCGTTTCGCGGTTAGGGGTTCCGCCTACCTGCCTGCAGCTATTTAGCGCTATTGAGGCCTAGATACGCATGGGCTCCAAGGCTGACCTTTGCTTACTAACCACTTGCCTCGTCGCCTCTACGCGCAAGGAACTCGACTGGCGTGCAGTCTTTCCATCGGCGGCTAGCCTGAAGGTGAATTTAAGTGGTGCCCCTATATATTTATGGCGCCCTAATAAAGATATATCAAGATTATGACGCGTGGTTAAAGACAACACTTAAGTTTATGTACATAAATTTTAGCATCTAAAACTGATTCTGCGAACATCCGGTTTAGACATTTTCACATCCAAAATTTTAAGTCGTGAAATTGAAATGAGACTTTAAAACTCTTCTTTGAATACAAAACTCTTCTTAAATATCCAACTTTTTTTAAATCACGTGTTTTCTACCAAACCTTTGTAATGCCATTCATTGTGGCAACCAGGCAGAGTCATTAAGGACGTTCAAGAGACAAAAACTATTTCTCACATTTTTATCATATTACATATTTTTTCTTGTGACCTGAAGTAATAGCGCGAAAGAAGACTGGCGACTTAAAATTACTTCCAAAACTAATAAAATGAACTAAATGAATTTGAAATTTATATATATCTGTGTGTCTGTGTGTGTGTGTGTGTGTGTGTGTGTACAGACATCAAAATTTAACAAATTTAAAATATTCGGATACAGTTCAGAATAATTGTCCGTGTCATCAATCAGAACGTCAAGATAACATTTTCCTGGCATTTCCTTGGGAATTCGTTACGTGGTTCGCCCGTATCCAATTTTAATTATTCAAATTAAATTTTAAGTAAAAATTTGCAGAAGTTAAATTTTTCCCGCAGATGAACCAACTGTCATATTTCAAATAAATTCCACATGGCACTCCTGTGACTTCAAGAAACACACTGAAAATAAACTCCATTAAAAAATAACTTTTGGAAATTTGGCGAGGTTCGTCAGAAGGCGTCACATGTACATTCGTTCGTTCAATTATTAATAGTTCATGGAGCATTTAAATTCGTCAGTGTATATACATAACAATCATATAGAAGGCATACATGAAATATATTTATAACAAGTACATTAACTTTCAACATTGGACTGTAAATCACATAACATACTTACATAGAAATGGCATATGCATATACAATTACGATTTACAATTTTCAGGTTTCAGTGGTATTAAATTAAAACTAATATAGTGCTGTAAGTCACACAACAGACAAACATAAAATAATGACGTAGCAGATGCTTAAAATTTCCATTTCAGACGAAGCGTGAAACGCAAGAGTCTCACAACTCCTATGAGTCGATTCTTCGTAGGTCGATGTTGGACCCATCCTAAGTTTACGTCAAGCACATGTGACTCACAAATAAATCAAGTTACTGCTAGTTAGGTTCATTATTTAAACTGCTTTCACTCGATGCTAAATTAATTTCGCAAGAGACTTCGAATGTTAATTATCACGCGAGAAAATTAAGAATTGCCCATACGCACCGTGTTCACGTGCAGTTTGTGCTGAACATTGCACCAATATTTCTACTTGCAAGAGATATTACTTTATGACTGTGGTAAATTACTTAATAGTCAAAATATAGATTTCTAATATAATTTTCATTTTTGTAACAAGTTTGTGAAAGCTTCATCTCTTACATTATCTGAAGTTCACTGCAGTTCTTAAAAAAATGCAAAGCGTTCTTGACCACAATATGTTTTACCAGATTACTCTTTAGCTTAAATTTACAATGATATACTCCTCTCTGTCTAGTTGACGTACAGAGTGGGTCACGTAAACAGCATAGAAAGAACAATATAATTGCATACAAGATTTGCGGTTCACGTAAAATTCTCGTACAAAAATTAATGCAAAGTCACCATCTTGCACTATTTTCGCACGTATCTTGCATTGTATGAAAGCTGCTTTGCTCTGATTAATCCAAGGGCCAAATTGGCTTTTAGTGCTACGTCAGAAATGTAATCGAGAAGCATAACATCACAATGACGCATGCTCAGTCCTCTTCGCCTGGTACGTCCTAGCACCGGTGTTGACGAATATAATTTGAGGAATCTCGCTGGACCCCGCGAATTTCCAGCCGTGTCCTCAGCTACCTCTTTCCCAAATTTTTTTTCAAACAGAAAACACGTTGCGTCCTTTAAAGAGAGAAACTTTGCTACAAGAGAGCAAGTGAGAGCAAACTAATAAGAGTTTGTTTGATTATTTAATTGGAATAATTTATAAATGGTATTAATTTTCTCGCTAAATAGTCTTTATTATTATTATTACTAGCTTTACTTATGCATGGTAATAATATTTAGACATTAGTATGGTAAGCAATTATCAGTCCATGAAGCATGGTGGTGGTGTTGATCTGTTTTGGCGGCATTCCTGTTTATGAACTTGGCTGACCATTACCAGCCGTTACTCAACGCTGTGCTTTGGACACTGCTACATCGTAATGCTTTTTAAGTCATTATAAATTAATAAGTCGTAAACAGCCTTTAATTATTTTCTTGAACATTTTGTTATTTGGTATAGTAGTGTTTAATTGATTGTACACTTGGTGGACAGATATATCCTCTGCAGTGACTTAAGTAAATATTTATAAGACATGGGGCGGCGCAAAGAAACAGCTACTGCGTCGGCCGCCGCGCAGGACAGGCTTCCGGTCTCGGACACGTAACTGGTCGTCCCGGCACTCGCCCGAGACGTGACTCACAAGAAGAGCAGTCACTTGGTAGCCCGAGGTTCAGTGAAGCGAAATGACGTGGCGGAGACTCCTTTAGCGTGGGCGTGGCCACCCACTGATAGGCTGTGCGATACCCTGCAAGCTGTGGGTGAAGTCCATTCACGGTTACTTCCAACTTTTCTGAAGCCCTGCTCAAGTTTTACTTCCAGGATATTCCTCCACCTCACTAAAACAAAGCTAAATAAAGTCTAGAATTACAGCAAAGGGACAACGCACCACATTCGTGCGCACTCGCTGTAATAATATTTTGCACAAGAACTATTTCTTTCTAGGCATTACCAACACACCTATTTTGTCACTGTTTTTATTCATTTTAATTATAATTTATAGATAAAATATAAATTCAAGTTCAATTTAACCAGAAATAAGGTAGACTACTTTTATGTTAACAAAAGTATAAAACTCTTGTGATACGCGAAATATTTAGGAAAGAACAAAACACGTCATACATGTAGCGATTTTCCAAAGGTTTGATTCAAAAAGTGTGAAGATAAGGGGAATAGACTATAAGTGTGAAGATAAGGGGGATAGACTATAGTCACGACCTTACTGAGTGATGGCTTGAGAACGTTGGTGGGCTGTCCACTCCGGACCAACCAAGAGTTGGTGCTACTTTAGGAATTAATGTTGTTTCTATTGTATGTATTTTTAAGACTTTTGTAACTACTTCTAGAATTGTTCATTTATTTTTTGTAAATGATATTATTATTTGCTGACAGTCGTAGAATGCTAGATAGTGGATAATCTCAACGGCCCTGCCTACTAAGCCGGCGGCCGCAAACTTCAAATGGAGAATCGATGTTAAACGAAATTCCTTCTCATTGGATCAATTTTAACAAAAAGTTGCTATGTTAAGACATCTTGCAGGTTGTTTTCTTTAATATATATTTTTTTCTAAAATGTAATGTTGAAATATACATACAACTAAACTAAGATGAATAAATTCATTTTTTCAAAAATAATTTTTGTAGCAATATTCTCTGAGAAAGAAGGGTCAAATGTTTTTGAAACAGTTATGTTTAAAATTGATGCAATGAGAAGTAATTTCGTTTAACATTTATTCCTCTTTTGAAGTTCGCGACTACCGGCTTGGTAGCTGATCAGATGCGCAGAACACCGTCGTAAACTGTTCATTCTTCCATGATACAGTCCTTCCTTTCGCGTCCCGCACTACGCAGTAGCGTGTTGGGACAGCGCCTTTGCGATTGTCGCGTTGTCTGTGGCAAGTGAATTAGTTTCCTGTTATTGTAACTTCTGAATACGGTATTGCAAAAGTAATCTGTAAATAATCCGATAACGCTTCAACACTGCATGTCTCTGCGCTTACAGATCAAAATATGGGGAAATGTCTCGACAATAAGCTTTTTAACCTAATTTTTTCACTTTTATTTTTCATTGGAATTTACCTGGGATACTCGTTTTATTAACGGAAGGATTTTTACAATGACAGTTCCCAACGTCCATTGCCATGCGCTACGCCGTTATCGGGAACACAGGTTGCTACAAAAATGGGGGGAGAGAAAAATAATATTATGAAAAATATGCAGAGAAGGAACTTTTCATCCTTACATCCGTACACAACGCAACATTGTCGGCCAGCACTAGGGATATATCTCACCACGTGATCATGACAAGACGCGATATGAAATCATCCTTCACGTAGCACGAATAACGGAATGTGTTGACGCCTCGCGTGAACGTTGCACACTACGTTACCTAACTACCATCGTGACTCGCGCTGAATTAAACATCCGGCAGTCACATTCGTCGCGATATCAGCAAATAAATTAGTAACGTGACTATTCCAAGATTTCTTGGAAGTGTGTTATAAAATATATATAGTACATTCACGGTATCCTCATACTTTCTGAAAAAAATAAAACTTTGAAAAATCACTTTATGCATATTTGGTTCATTTGTCTCATAAATTACTCGTACATTGCAAGCGTGTAAGTTCCAACGTACTTTCTCGTTTGATTCAACGAAACTTTCATAATTTTTCACCCGTAAAATGAAATATTTATTGCACAGTCAAAACGGTATGAGTTAAAAACAAGAGTCTTTACTCGTATGGTGGTAATGACTAGTAATAGATATTTCTTGCATTAATATCGTTCAATTTCTTAAGTTATTTGTAAAGTTAAATTTGTAATTGCTGTATTTAGGTTTTTGCGAGCGCAGTGTTGGAAACACGTGTCAGAGTTACGTATAAAAATATGAATTTTTGGTCGTCTGTCCACCGCACAAATATGGCGTGTTGGCTTCTTCTTGGCGTTTTCTTCCAAATGTTTGTGCTTTGTTTGCATGTGAAAAGGATGGAAGGAAAAATTTTAGCAGGGATTCAGACCAGTAACCCCCAGTTCAGTCAGCTGGCATTGAACTTATGACCTCCTGAATGTGAATCGTTCACGTTTTTTGCATGACCAGAAACTGGTGAATTTTTTTATGAACAGATTTTACAGTTCTGCAGGCGCGTCCGTGCCTTAAGTATGCGGATTTTACTGTAAACAAATAATCACGCTCTTCGGGTCAAGCGCAGTAGAAGTATCCTTAATAAATTTGCTCATTATTGTGTATTTTCGTTCTCGATCTTTCTTTAGTACACTGTAAGATCATAACTAAGTACTTACAAGTTGAGTTATTTGTTTTTTAAATACGCTGTTAAGGAATAATTAAGTTTTTATTGACCATTTATTTGCAGTTGCTCCATGATCTGAGGATAATTTCACGTGTTAAGCATCCCTTTTTTAAACTAACTTGATTGTATTCTACGCTTTGAAGTGCCTTATGGTTATGTTTTTAATGTGTAACCCAACGAAAACGGTTCCTGCCTGTACTTCTCGAAACTTGAAATCTCGACGCGCATTTGAAATGACTACTACAGAGCACAGAGAGGACTAGGGTGCACAGAGAAACTAAAGGCGGCAAATCACGAGGGAATGCACATATATTCAATTAGTGACTTGAGTATCTAGTACAAATAATAGCTGGTGGAAATTTTACCGGAAAACAGGTTTTTAGCAAAAAGGCTAGTGGAAAGTGGTGCCCTCTTCACTCTGTGGCCACTGTCCGAACTCGGTGAAGGCCTTGCGAAGTATTCCNGGGGGGGGGGAGTTGCCTGTAAGCCGTGGCGTGGCGAGGATACTAGCAGTTCTGGGAAATGTAATAACGACTGACAATAACAACTCTAACCAGCCCTTCTTCAGCTAATGTGTCTATACATAAATTCCATTGGAAGGAATTGCACTCTATGTAATTTTTTTTGCGTTAGGATTATTAAAATTTTTGCAGTTTCATTTTGCATTTGCATTACTTATAGCATTTTCATTCCTAAAAGGCAATCCCAAAAATTTCAAAGCAAAGCAATTTTTTTTTTCAAACAAAAATAAATTTTGATTATTCTAAATGTACGAGTATGTAGAAGTACTTTACAACTTCTACCATGCACAAAAAATATTAAATAGCTATCTAAACCCAGTATTCTTAAATAACTAGTGGTGTTACAGATTAGTAGAATTACTATCAAAAATATAGATAATTGGAGCGAATATAACTATGCCGAATGAACAGTCAAAGATTGATTCAGAATTGTGTTTCATTCGCTGCCGACACATACAACACTATTTATAAATGTTCGCAAGTATACAGCACTGGTTTTGGAAAATGTAGTTTTGGTTATGACATAAATATTACGCAGTATATATTTTTGTCGTATGAATTTAACAGCAAAGCGGTTGCTAATTTTTTACATATCTGTTCACATGCTGCGCACAAGTACTTCACAGACTGAACTAGTCCTACAAAATAGATCGGCAAGCAGTATCTAATAAAACGATTAATTTTTGCGTACCATGTACACAATTGATGACGTTTAACGCATTATTTTACTGAAAAACCTCAGATACAGCGAGTATACAATGGTTGTAATAAATAATCGGTAAGGCTCTTCAATACAGCTAAATGAAAAAAAAACATGCAGGCTGATGTCGGTTAATAACGGCAAATAACCGCATGTGTGCATTGGCCGATAGTCAGCATAGTGCTACAAAACGGCACCGGAGATACGAGTGCACCGACACTGCTTCATCTCAGCTAGCCAACGATGCTGTTGTGTACCAAGCAGAGGTAGTTGTAATGTTACAGAGTGATTCACAGCAACCGAGCTGCGCAGGATTACCTGAGAAGCGACCTTCGTGACGCGCCACTTAGCCTGCGACTGCTCTACCTGGACGTTTTTCTGGTCGATGCAGCATCATTCCAAATTTAACGTTATTTTATTATTTTTAGTATTCATATAGTCTATATAAAACAATTTATAGTGTTATTTTTACGTTATATGGTTGCGTGGTATAAGGGGGAGGGGGGAGGCACCCCTGCAGTTTGGATATTTTTTCATACATCCCAATTATATAGAAAATATTGCTTATCTGTTGGTGTGAATTTCCTTTATACAGGGAAGATCTTATCATCGGATCGAAGGGAGTGAGAGTTCTGGACTTATGTAGATCTTATAGTGGCACCAATGAGCAAGAAGTAAGGTGAAGCTGGAACAGCGGCTGAATGCAATTGTGCGAGGAACTGGAATATCCGTCATATGTCATAGACCAACTGCCACTGCCACCAGATTTTTCACATGCGAAAAATTCGAGGTGACCTGGCCGGAAATCGATCGTCTTGGCGGAAGGCATGCGCTCTAAGCCGCTACACCGCCGCAGTTTTTTTCGTTAAAAATATTGCAGAGGAACACTCTTTCGATTGAAATAGTCTTTTCAAGTTTTTTATAGTGATTCCTTATAAAAAAAACTGCCTCTATTTAATTTATTACACCCTTTAATAGCCAACTGTTATCCTATATACAAAATTAAAATTAAAATTACAAAATGTAGTTTTAATGATTTTCTTACATGATTTCACCTGAAAAAGAGCACAAAAACACTATCACGTTATTATTAAAGCGGGGTCATTTTGGTCGTATTGTTGGATATCTCGTCCTATGGACTTCCAGAAAAGTTTCATAGCCTTTTCTTAAATGCTGTATAATGACATAAAATATGAATATTCATAGACTATGAAAGAAGGCCCTAGAAGAAAATAAAATGCGTGGCGTATTTCGTATAAGTTATTTAAATTGGTATGAAAACACAATTTTATTTTTATCAGAATTGTATTCTGTTTGTTACCGCTTGATAAATGGAAATTAAGTAAAATGCATATGATTATGTACTAAGAGTGTTTTCTGCACGCTGTTGATCTGTCATGATTGAATATTGNCAATTTTATTTTTATCAGAATTGTATTCTGTTTGTTACCGCTTGATAAATGGAAATTAAGTAAAATGCATATGATTATGTACTAAGAGTGTTTTCTGCACGCTGTTGATTGAATATTAGAGTGTCCGTGAAGGTTGTAGAGTTTTTGAATAACAAACAAACAAACAAAAAAAAAAGCGATAGGGATAAGGATGANGAGTGTCCGTGAAGGTTGTAGAGTTTTTGAATAACAAACAAACAAACAAAAAAAAAAGCGATAGGGATAAGGATGATTTTGGGAAACACGAAAAATATTGTCTGTAAATAAAGTCAGTATTCATCAAGGTAAAATATAATCAATGAAAATATTTTTTCATTGATTATATTGGCCACGAGTATTGCTTTTGGGTCTACAAATTTCAACAAATGTGTGCTGTTTTTTTTTGTGGTAACTTAAAAAATTACAAGACAAAACAATAAATAGTGACAATAGTTTAGCAATTATAAAATGTAGCTAATGTACGAGTAAGAGAACATTTTCTAGAATAATTTAATGAGCACAGAACAATGTGGTGCAGTTTTAAAAACACCGTACTCGCATTTGGGAGGACCCGAGTTCGAGTCCCGGTCCTGTCACCCAGATTTCTGTTTTCCATGGTTTTCCGGAATCACTCCAGGCAAATGTAACGAATCCTTGCTTGGAACCAAGGCCGATTTCTTATCCTATCTCCAATAGTGTGTGGTGTGTGTGTTTCCATCTCTAATGTCTGTCATCAATAAGTAAAGTTAAATAATTAAATACATTAATAAATAGATAAACATAGGTATCGCAATGTAAAACAGCTTTGATTTAATGAATGTGATTGTATTGTCAGATGTCATCTTTCTTGATATATGTATCGTTCATGTTTAGTATTATATAAATTAAAAAATAAGTACAAATTTGAAATCCATCAATGTCCATGTGTACTGAAAAGGATGTTAATAAATAAACAGTCAAATGCTAAGATGCTAGGGACATCTAAACTATGAAATATTTTAATCCGAATTTCGAAAAACACTGCTCGTTATAATGTAATGCCAATAGATTTCCCACTATGATGTAAGGCAGTGTTACAATTGGCACTTTTTGTTAACAAAATAGTCATGTGACCCAATGCTGTGTACAAAAACTGTGACATATTTTTTAATTTGCGTTTTGCATTTCGTCAACTTCAAAGCTGCGCCTTGTTAGTTTTCCATGCAAGGGTGTTTTAATATGTTCATACATTTAAGCTATTATGATAAATAAACGTGTATCACAGTCATTATGAAGAAAGTTGTCCTATATGTATGTAAAATGCACATTATTCCTATTTTTTAATAATATTTTTAACATGTCACTTATTTTAGATTTGCTTATTTCAAACGAAACAATCCCATAAAATGTTCATACAAAAATATTAATTTTTTAAGGATTCCTGTATTTTTAATTTTATACTTATGCTTTTACACTTATATATAAAGTGTTATTACAAATAGCAGGATTGCATTCTCAACAGGCAAATGTCGATGCATTACATCTGAAACCTTACAAAATACGAAACGCGAAATTCTTCCAAACCAGTTGGAACACTGCCTCAGTCACTAATCTAACTGATACATGTAATGTAACAAATTTCTCTTTGACATTTGGCTGCCCATTCCCACATTAATTTTATTGTCTGTAACTTAGGTTGCAATATTATTGCATGAGTTACTTTTGGCCGTAACTTCCAGCATATTGATAATGCTTCGCTGGGGTAAAGGGATTACCGCGAGAAAACCCACCGGGCAATGGCAACGTCCGCCAGATTTTTCACATGCGAAAATCCGCGTTTCAGATCGCGCTGGTGGAAGACGAGCGATCCGACTACTACACTATGTGGCCCGTAATGGAAAGTTCAGAAATTAATTAAGGAGATATGAAATTGTAAAATGAAATTACGTTTCCTCAGAATACATATCACAATTCATATTATTTAAAAGTGTTAATATATATATAAATAAACTTTTATAAAAATAACAAAGACCTATAATATTTGTATACCCTCTTAGATAATAATCTGACATCACATTACGTTATGAAGAACAAATAATATGGGCGGGCCAATCGTTTAGTTTGAATGACAAAAGGCGAGTTCCAATCCATCAATTTGGGGATTTAGGGTTTAGAAATTTAGGGTGGATGAATTTGAACGTCACAGCACTACACGCGACTGAGTTGGAAACTACAGGTTTGCGAATATTCAGTCGTATTTTTTGGTAGAAAAAATTAATTTTTTAATTTTTTCGTCGCTTTTGTAATTAAAATTTTATTTAAAACGACATTTA
This sequence comes from Clitarchus hookeri, assembly GCA_002778355.1. Taxonomy (NCBI): domain Eukaryota; kingdom Metazoa; phylum Arthropoda; class Insecta; order Phasmatodea; family Phasmatidae; genus Clitarchus; species Clitarchus hookeri. Next base: position 395,598 of record NQII01000971.1, on the reverse strand, counting down.
GTCGTCTTTTTTGGCTTTGGAAATATGGCATAAGAATCTTATTAACGTATTACTTGCGCACAAAATTACATTGGGATCCCTTAATTATCATTATTACCGTGCACTTTATTAAATATGGCAGACACTTCTATTGGATTTCAGCCGAAACGCACCATACATGTGATGAGTTAATAAACAACAGCAGACGACTTTACGAGTTAGCGGTCAATTTATTAACCTAAATAGCGAGCTCTTATCGGTTTAGAACACCGCTAATGTCTAAGAGATGTGCAGTATACGCAAAAAAAAAGTGCGTAGATGAAGCTGAAATATTCCTTGCAAAATACAAATGCTTACTCTGTGGTTATACATTACACATACACGCCGTATGTATATATAATGTGTACATACATATAAAACACACAACCCATTACAACTCAAGCTGTAAAAAATGGCTTCTCTTGCAAATAATGCAGTTTGAATCTATTTAGCACAGTTGTGTGCAGAACGTTTTAAAAACTGGTAACAATTGTTTCACATAAGTTTAAGATCACTAGGTTATAACTTGCTGAATTTTAGGTGAGACAGCAGTTCGGTATGTTGACCATTGTCAATTATCCGTCCTGACCACACAGCCAAAATAAATTACACAATATTTTAGCCAGTGTAGAATATGAGAACAACAATAATGTCATTTGAATTTGTGCCCAATTATTAAAAACTGGCAGATTTTTTATACACTGATTATTTTGTAACGGGAGATATTTGGTGTAAAAGTGTGTACTGAATTAGAACAGGGAAGGTGCGGTGAAGGTCATGGTGTTGTGTGTCATCTCAGAGTGTAAGTAGGTTCTTAGCTCCACGCTGCCCACTTCCAACCTTACTCCCCCCAATAAGCTAGGTAAATTAGGAAAAAAAAAAGGCCTTTAGCGGAAAGTTTAGGTATAGTCGTAATCGTTGTCAGTCCTTATGTTTTTTGGGTCGTTGAACACGAATCTGAGGTTTGCTGACAGAATGTTTGCCCGGAACATTGTTTTTTTTTTGGCACTTTTTTTAGTTTTCTGCCTATATCTTGGGAACTATACGTTTTTTTCGAAAATATCACTCTATACAAAATTAAAGTAGACGAACTTGCCTACATTGTTTGTCCATAATATTTATTTCTACGACCAACTATTCCGCCGCTAGAGTGCGCCAAAAAATGGGCAAAATTCCCAAAAATTGCAAAACCGCCATATTTCGACTTTCTACGCCCGATGTCCGTGGAAATGACTCATGTTATGATAGTTTTGACCATGTATGGTATTAAATTTGATGAAATACAATTAAAAATAAATACGGGGTCCGCTGAAATACACTTGAAATAAATATTGGGTCCAATTGTTTTCAAAGAATTGTCTAAAATCAAATTGAAAGAAAGGAGACAAATTAGTGAAAAAAAGCTAAAATCATCCGGTCTGCTGCGCACCACAAACTCATGGAAAGATGGTAAATAAGTGCAGTACGTGATCGATTGTGGGTTCTTGCTGCACAAAGTTGTCTGGCCTGACAACCAATCTTTTTCAAAAATATGTGACAGATTCGTTGGATACGTCATAACAACATATGGATCCCAAACAAGAGTTGTCTTTGATGGGTACCCCGAACATGCGCAAAGTGGAACGAAAAGTGCGGAAAGGTTAAAAAGATCTATGAAAACTAGTTCCGCGGACATCCTCTTTGATGAAACCATGACCCCGACCACAAAGAAAGAAAAGTTCCTGGCCAACCCAAATAACAAAAAACGACTGATGGCCATGATAAAGAAGAAGCTTGCCTCACACAACATGACTGCGAAACAAGCACCAGAAGATGCGGACACGCTGATAGTCACAGAAGCGCTGTCACTGGCTAAATCCAATCAGAGAGTGGTCGTGGTGGGAGAAAATGTAGACCTGTTGGTGATTCTCATTGGTTTGTGGAAGGAAAACAACGTTTTCTTCTTAAAACCAGGAAAAGACAAAACTCCATCAACATCATACTCTCCAATCCCAGCTGTAAAGAACAAGACTGTTGCAGAGAACATTCTGTTCTTACATGCTATGAGTGGCTGTGACACGACGTCAGCACCATTCAACCAGGGGAAATTTTAGTTTGTAAAAGTTCTCACTAAAAATCGTGACCATGCTGACGTCGTCAGTGTTTTCAAAGACAGTAACGCCACTCCCCAGACCATCGCAGCAGCCAGAGAACGATTTTTGGTCGAAGTATACGGCTATAGTTGGGGGACTCCACCCTCTCTGAACCACCTGCGATTCCTTAATTACAAGAAGGCAGCGTTCAAGGCTTCGTCGAAAATAGCTGCGCTACCACCTTCAGCAGCTGCAGCGGCACAGCATAGTTACCGGGTGTACCTTCAAGTGCAGCAATGGATGGGGGTCGAGAAAAGAGCTGAGGATTGGGGTTGGAAGAGGACCAGCAACGGGCTCGAACCAATCACGACTTTTCTAGCCCCCGCTCCTCCCGAACTGCTCAAGTTTGTAGTGCACCAAGACCTGTTCACCGAACTGCAGCTGCCTGAAGGAGGGCTAAAGTCCACTGATCTGTGCATCCACTGCGTGCACAGATCATGCAACAACGCAGCGGTGCCCCTAAGCGACGATGAGGACGAGGTCGAAGATTGGGACCTTCAAGTCGAACTTGGGATTCAATTGCGAACTGAGGAGGAAGCGTTAGTCACTGGAGGAGGAGGAGGAGGAGGAAGAAGAAGAAATAGCTACGAGCTCCAAAGGTATGTAACATCACCTATAATTCCAAACCTCGTTTTCACATAAGTAGTACCTATCAACTTCTTTTACGTATAGAAGAACCATCATATTCCTATATTTGTAACAATATCTCAAGTACACCACTAATTCCATCCTGTTCTTTACATATGTGTCTCTCCAACGAGCCTCAGTCGACGAGTGAAACCCCACAAGTTACGCCACAGGTTAATAACAGTAAATATTTCTGAAGTACATAGGTACCTACCTACAGCATATTCCTTACCAATATTACCAACTAATACACACTTTTCCTGTCTGTTCCAGATGAATTAATACCCCACCCACTGTAAAATACCCAATAAATGGACTGGACCTGTACATACAAATACTTGTTATAGTTTCATAATTCTTCAAAATTATCTTTTACCTGCAATTACGCAACTTATTATTAGTATTAAGTAATTTTAATGTTAATATAACAATAGCTAAGTATAACTTTTTCCACTAATTTGTCTCCTTTCTTTCATATTGATTTTAGACAATTCTTTGAAAACAATTGGGCCCAACATTTAGTTTAAGTATATTTCATCAAGTTCAATACCATACATGGTCAAAACTATCTTAACATGAGTAGTTTCTACGGACATCGGGCGTAGAAAGTCGAAATATGGCAATTTTGCGATTTTGAGGAATTTTGCCTATTTTTTGGCGCGCTCTAGCGGCGGAACGGTTGATCGTAGAAAAAAATGTTATGAATAAAAAATGTAGGAATGTTGTCTACTTTAATTTTGTATGGAGTGGTCGTTTCAAAAAAACTCATAGTTCCCAAGATATAGGCAGAAAACCAAAAAGAGTGCCAGAATTTCGAGGTTTTTTGCAAACAAAACAATGTTCCGGGCAAACATTCTGTCAGCAAACCTCAGATTCGTGTTCAGCGACCCAAAAAACATAAGGAATGACAACGATTACGACTACACCTAAACTTTCCCCTATTTTTCCTAATTTGCCTAGCCTACAAGACGTCTTCCTCAACGGGACTCTGTTACCTGGAAAACAGACGCGTGCATTCCAAGAATGGCGATTGAGTTTTGTTACTTATACTTATCGCTGGTATCGCCATCTTTCGACAGACAGCTGAACAAACAAAAGAACTTTGAAGCTTTGTCTGTAATGTGCACCAACAGGTGCGACACTTACCAATTCTACCTGCCGGCAGCCAAGGATATTTACCAGGCCCTTAAGTCTTGCTTCAGATCGCGATGTCCACAGTGTGTGATGCGCGAGGTGTGCTTGTAGAAATCACAGTTTCAAACAGTGACGTCCATGTTTGTTTTGTAGACTGAAGATAAAATACTAAATTTCATTTTCTGCTCTTGTCGACTTCAACAATTGCTATTGGATTGCCTTAGAAATCCTCATAATCACGTTTTCAAACAGCAACGTAGTGTTTCTTTGCGTATGGTTTTTACAAGGAATCTGGGCTGTTACAAACAAAAAAATATTGTGTGTAGCTTTATTATATTCAATTTAATTACAACTCAGACGGGTTAGTTTTGCGGTGGGGTCGCTCCCGGATTTCCGCGCGTTCGAATCGTGCCGTACGATGCCGCTAGTCGACGGGTGTTCTCGGGTATCTCCCGTTTCCCTCGTTTTTGCATTCCAGTGGTGCTCCATATTTACCTAGCTTCATCCTCATCGGCTCCCATAACCTCGTTGTTACGGCTCGGCTTCGAACATTTTGCAGAAATTCTCCGTTTTCACGTCATAATTTCGGATTCATAGTAATTACTGTAAATATACGTTTATATAAAATGTACATTTCACTAGTTGTTTAATATTTTTGTTCGTGATTTTGTGTGTTATTTGCTAGCTGTAAAAAGTCGAGAACATAGTTATATTATATCAAAAGGTACCTCCTGCCTTTTTGCAAGCAGGAAATAACAAACAGTGAAAATTAAATACAAAAGTAATAAACAACTAGTAAATTGTAAATGTTCTATAATCAAAAATTTTCAATTCAAGCTCTGAAACTGAAATTGTGACACGAAAACGAATAATTTTTGCAAGAGGGGTGATGCCGAGTCTGAAGAGCCGCCCAGATATCTCCACTCCGCTCATTACAACCAACATCTTGCAGCACAAATATATGTGAACATTGTATTAAACTTAGTCGAAGCCGTGTGGTTTTGGCAGTTTTAATGAACGAAATAACCGTTCACTGTTGCGACAACGGAGATGGTTACTGCGGTACTGGCGTACGCACTCTACCCAACAATATTTCTATATTTTGAATATATTTTATCTTTCAACAGACTTACACTTTTTAATGTTATAAGCTGTTCACAGTTTACTGAACACTTTTGAAAACCTTATATAGTATCTGCTTTTCTCCTCGTTTTTTTTTTATCCTTCCGCCATATATAAGACGAACAGTGCCGTGCAAGGTCGTCAACTGTCGGGGTCTTTACATATTCATCCATCTCAAAAATATTTTCGGGGGTGTTCGGCACCCCAAATATTTAAACCTCTTTAAACCCTTAATATTAAATCGCTATTTCTATTTTGCATACAGGACTGGTCTGCGAGCAGGGTTTTCTGTCTGCAACACGCAGGTGCTGCCATCTGATATGTAAGCAAGGAATAAAAAGCATGGAAAAGCGTACTGAAATCCGTTCTGAATTGATTTTACTAAACCTACATTGAGAGTTAAATAATTACGCCTTAATTTTGGCCTTATGCCACAACACTTTTTTAGTATGGCACTTGGAAAATTTCACGCATTTTAGCTCCTCCACTTGACCGGGGGGGGGGGGCAGCTGCCCTCCCCCCTAAACCAAGTTCAAGTAAATAAAATCTCAACTAATACTGCAAGAGTGGCATAGTGCAAGATTTTAATGTGTTTTTTCAAACTGAAGGTTTCGGTAAATTTTTCTGAGGACTTTAATTTAAACTGCAGAAATATCAGACAATTGTTGAGGCATTTTGTTCTGAATCTACTACAAAGCAGCACAGTGAGTGTGAAAACTAAACCTCCTATCCCATTCACAAACCCTTCCCCTGCACCTAAACACAAATCCTGGCTATGCCCCTGTCCGCCCCCCTTGTCGGTGCCCCTGGTGCCGTGGACCGTCGCACTTTATTCATGCGGCATCAAGTGAAATCGTGGAATTGTTAGGAAAGTAAATGTGCTAATACCTTGCAAATTCTTGCTCTTGTGTGTACCAAACAAGAAACACTTGACATCAATAGTCACACATTTACATATTACAGTCTCAACGCAACGTCGACTCATGGAACTATTTCCATTGATTTGCTGCCAACTTAACGGGAAGACTTCATTCTAGTGCGTACTGTAACGTACGTGTAGTTAATGGCAAGTAATTTTTTTTTCAAATGTTTATTTTAAAAGTGTGTGTATTCGCGGTTTATTCTTACTTTTTGAAACAAACTTTTGAAAACCGCCCCGTGTATGAGGTGCGTGGTCGTTTCCAAAACACGCCATGTCACAAGGGAGCCATATTTGTGGTTAATTGATTTAATATGTTTTTTTATTACACACACATGGACACTGTACAAAAATAGACATATAAGGAACATTAAACATCGAAATCATGTTCACCAGCGCCGAAAAGGCGCTCTTTCACAGAAGCGGGTGGAAGTAGAACATCAAATGAGCACTGTAAAAAATAAACCAGGATTAGTGACAGATAGGGGAAAAAATATCCAGAAACCCCTGAATGGTAATGCGGAAAGTAAAATAATAAAGGAAAAATTAAAGAAACTAATCGGAAACTCGACAGCCAAAGGCAGAAACAAGGGGAATAAAACCCCTTCTAGAAAAACTGAAGTGTGAGTGGAAAATGACTGTCACAAAGGAAAGAAGGTAAATGACGCAATATTAGGTTAAAAGGAAAGTAAGCAAGTAAGGAAGGAACTAAAATAAAGATGCTGTATACTGCGGGACTGAGGCGCCCGCACAATGTGATTGAAATGTTAAGAAAGAAATACTGAATATATAAAAACGGGAATATAACCTTGTTCACTGCGGGGCTGAGGCGCTCACACAACCAAATGCGTGAGTGTAGAATTAATTATATTACACTAAAATATTACAAAAAATGGGAAAAACAATAATAATGTTGTATACTGAGGGGCTAAGGCGCCCGCACAACCACAAGTGTAAATGTGTTAAGAGTTATAGGGAAGTGTACGAAATAGAATTAGATTAATAAATTAACGGAAGTAAAAGAAAACTGGAAAAATGGAATCTAATAACCCGGAACCATGAAGACTAGGGAATTAATACTGGATTAAGGAACCAAGGGAAACAGCCAAAATCCAGAAACAAACAAATGAACTGAATTAAAAAACGTTAAGAACCGGGCAAACGCGCTCCGGCTACATTGAACTTGTACTTACATCTCGCCCATAAATTATATTTCATTCGTCATGAGAAAATATGTGTGTTAGTAATGCCTAGTAAGAAATAGTCATTATGCAAAATATTATTACACTGAGTGCGCATGAATAGGTGCGCTGTCCCTTTCATGTAATTTTCTAGTCTCCGTTAAACTTTGTTTGCATGAGGCGGAGGAATATCCTGGAAGTAGAACTTTAGCAGGGATTCAGAAAAGTTGGAAGTAACCTATAATGAACTATAGTGGTAAGAGCGAACGGTCCAGTGGTGGATTTTGAAGTAAGTGTTGCACTACGCAGCTGTCGTGTGATACTCCATATTCCCTCTCCGCTCGCAGTTACCTCAGACATACGTGAAGACTGGTTCACAGTTACGCCGACTACGCCGGACAGAGAGAACAGAGCCTATGGTTGTTCACGTACAAGCAGATTCTCTGCGATACCGTTAACGTGTTTTGGTTCGGAGCTCAGTAAACGACCACGCTGTTTCGTTCGTATTTTGTAATACCAAGTTTCTGGCGAAAATTATGGGTAAACTAGTCGCTGCCGATTCTTTATACTTTAATTTAGAGATGTCAGTACGGTACAAATTTTTATAGGAAAAAATTTAATGCGTTTACAATTTTGTTTTATACTCGCAAAAATATTTCATACTTTCTTCCTACCAGTTTATTTAGGAACTACATGTATTTGATACATTTATCGAGTAAAATTAACATTAGCGTTGACACAATTCGTTATAAATACAAACATTTAACTATCGTAGAAAACTGCATCAACATACGTTAATAATACATTTAACTACAGGTATAAGATTTGCATAACGGCGAAATTCTTGGAAAATATCGGCAAAGTCTGCTCTCTCCGCGAGTAGAAATTTCGTTTTCAATTTATAATTTCAACGTGATTCGTGCGGAAAAAGACGACGAGATCTGATTGGATGCTCCAGCTTTCCTCTCTGTCAGTTTTCGTGATAGGCGTACATGTGAACCACGAGGTTCACCGATTTTCGTATTTTGTGCATGCTCCAAAAATTAACTCGTTCAACTCCAGTACATCTATTAATGTCACATTGGTAACAGTGGTGAATGTGTGTTTACATTTGAATTCTCAATAGACCCGTTATTTTACGTGCATGAAATACTATGACCAAATTTACTATATTCTAGTTGCATTAAAACTATGTTAGAGGAAGTGCGCAAGCATATCAAAGCACTTGCTTATATAAACAGTGCCCTAACCTCAAATCCTATCCACGTTGGTTTTAATAGTGCTATTGGGAGAAACGCAGTCCAATGCTAGAACACGGAGAGTCGCAGTGTGCCCAATTTTCCCTCTACGACGTGAAGCAGGCATGACGCGCGGAATTGTCGATGTCGGAAGAGGTAGGCGGGACGCGGAACAGGAAGGCATTGTAGTCGGGCGGATGGCTTGGGTAGGNCGTCCCCGGAACGTTGGGCTCTGTGCAACCGCCGGCCCTCGTCGACGGCGCACAGGGCATCGTTATCCTCGCCGTAGCCGACCTGACGTCGTCGTGTCGTCGTCGTGCCACACTCTCACTAGAACCTTGCACATAGATCCACCCGTGTTCCGGCCGAGCCGACGTGCTATTCTTACTGCCTACCGTCTGCCCAGGACAGTACCGGAGCTGTGTCGCCGCTCACTGCGTCGATCCGACAGTGATCGGGGATCCTCAACGTCTTCTCCAGCTCTTTCAAGCTGACTGAATGAAAGGCCTGCCCCCTCGAGCCGTTTATGTGGTGCGGGGAAGTAATGAGGGGATTCGCTGAATGGAGTAAATGTCCAACGCCTATTTAATAGACACGACGCTCTCCCGCGACTTACTTTAAGATTTAATTACACTGATACTGAGAGAGGTGGCGTAGTGGTAAATCTCGCAACTCTCATTTGGAAGGACCTGAGTTCAACTCCCGGTTTTCGATGTTTCACTCCAGGTGAATGCTGGGATGATTTCTTGCGACAGGCCATGGCCGATTCCTTTCCTGCTCCTGTTTCTCTGAGAAACTCTAATTACTTCGCTGTCGACAAAATATTAAGCCGTATCTATCTACCTATCTATCAAATTACATTGATTAAAAAATTAAGGCCTAAACCAAATAATATTACAACAAAAATGGGTTTTAGACTATTGCGTTGGACTTCACATTTTCTCGAAGCAGACCGAGTTTCCGAAGATGCCGTTGTCGAAGGAAAGAGTTGCAGGCAGTGCTGCCACGATGCAAATCTGCTAACATCCTATCCTGGTGGTTCTTCACTTCCCCACAAAAATAATTTTCCACAAATATACCATATCATTACATACGCGTTCTAAGAATGCACGACGGATACATCCATGGTAGCTTTCTTATGTACATTTGTTCAGGGGAAAATCAAATGCATGGTGAAGTTTGTAACGGCTACATTTTCTATATTTGCAGTCTGATGTATGGTAAATTTTCATATCATGAATAGGTTAAAAACCTACATTATAGTTTAGAAAGTTTAGTGAAAAAGAAATTACATAATTGTCAGTTGTTATAAACCTCTATAAAGATACTAAATTCCATTGTAACTTAGGTTAAACGCGAAGGGTCTATAGTATTAATCCCAAATAAATATGACTTCTTAGTGTAGTAACTAAACCACCTCTCTTTCCACGCAGCAGCTAAAGTTGGCGAGACTACCGGGATAACCAGGTCTCTTGTCACATGATTTCAGTATGCAGTCTATTTGTAAAATTGTGCATATGGCCGAATCTGGTTGAACTGAACTTGAGTCGAGAGTTTTACTTGACTTGCGTTTGGAGCCAAAAACTATATGTTTTAGTATTCAATGAAACTAGCTGGACCCATCCAAATCCAAAACTAACATTATCGGATTTTCCATGGATCATCGTTGTTCAGCATAAGCAATGGCGTAGCCAGAAATTTCTAAAGAGTAAAAAGTGGAAGGGGGTTACACCGGCATAAGTGGTGCTGACACGCGTATTAATTGGACTCATACTAGAGAAAAATTACTCCACAGTGTAATGAAATGCATCATAGCTTGCGGCAGTTATATATTTTTATCATAATTAAAAACTAATTAATAATTTTAATTCTGATTATTGAAAAACATATAGGCAAAATGGGGGGGGGGGGAATTACACAGCCCCCCCTTTTTTTTGCTTTCTGGCTGATCCCCTAAGCATAAGCCTAGAACTCTAGGCGAACATCGCTTCAGTGCAGACTGATGTTGCATTAGTCGACGGTGTGACAATCAAGTTTCTTATCGTTCTGTTAGAGGACTGGGTCTGAAATGAACGGGCAGAGTCTGACATCACTAATTTACTGATTACATCCTCGGCCGCTCCCATAACGCAGTCAAAACATCTTATCTCGAGATATAAATACTATCTTGCCTTTCGACTGAACTGCTGTTAAGAGTAATGAGTGAACTGTAAATTTTTTTCCAAGAATTCATACTACAAGAATGGCGAGACCTCATTTATGCTTGCGAGGGCCACGGTGGTGTAGTGGTTAGACTACTCGCCTCCCACCTGGCAAATCGGGTTCGAGTCTCGGTGGGGTCGCTCCCGGATTTTCAAATGTGGGAATCGTGCTGGACGATGCCGCTGGTCGGAGCGTTTTCTCGGGATCTCCCGTTTCCCCCGCCTCTTCACTCCGGCGCTGCTCCATACTACTTCGCTTCACCCTCATCGGCTCTCAAGACCTCGATGTTAAGAGCCGCCCAAATCTCTCCACTCCACTAATTTATGCCTACGTTTTCTGGTGTCTTTTCCACGACCTCATCTTGATCATTCTTTCTTATAATAAATTGTAGTATAGGCTGCTTGCGGCTGAGCTTAGGATCTAATTTCCTTATCAGTTTGTGTTCCTCCGCTTATGTAAACATAACATTGCCATGGAAAGCACCATCCAAGTAAAATCGTGGAATTTTGAGGAATGTAACTGCATTACAAATATGGAAATTCGTTCTCTTATGTGTATAAAAGAAGTAACACTAACTTAAATTACCATACACTTAAACATTTCACTCATAAAACAATGTTAAGTGTTAAGTACTGTTATTAATTCGTTGCCAACTTAACTAGTATGTACAGAATACATTCCCGTGTGTAACGTAGTTAAAAGCAGAAATTGGTTCAAACGTATGTTTCAAAAGTACTTACTTTACCGTAACAGCCAATAGAAAAAAGTAGCTATGTTTTAGTTAGCTGTCTATTCGCACAACAGCGCTACTGACATACGGAAACAACTGCAAGGTTAACTTCTGTTGGGCCATAAAGTAGCCAAAAACGGGGAGAAATTTTGCAGTGTCTTAGGCCATTCAATAGCGTAATGTTTATGCACAATGAATAAAAAATTACTACATGGCGTACAATTAGTGTGAGGGGAAAAGTTAAATAACTTCACTGCAGACATACAGTGCGTTTTATTTAAACTCAGTTTCGCTGCAGTGAAATGGAGCAGATATCTCTTAAGGACATAACGATACCTACCTAAGTGGTGTAGTCTATACTGTTATCTGTGGGATTTAGGCTCCCGTCAATTTTTTTAGTTTAAATGGCTAACTAAGGAAGAAGTGTACGTTCGACTTGTGCTATGTATTTTACAGGTCCATTGGACTCTTGAATAAATTATTTATTAATTTTTACTCCGTACTCTTGCTGTCACCAGTGCTCCTGTTTATTCTGGTAATTGCTAAATCTACTAACATCTAGAAACTAGTATCTAGTTAGTTACAGTGGATATTCATTAAACCTTCTTAACTTTCATTTACAATAATAATCATTTCCCATATTGTCCAAACTTATAGACTGGATAACTGAACAGCAAAGATGTAAAATAAAATCTTGGAAATTTAATTTAATATAAATTTGTTTTATTTAATTTAATATTTTAGACGGAAGCGCATAAATTTTAAGGTGGTTTTCTTTGTGGAGTGATGCTGTCTCGGATGTAGTTTACGAGCGGTGCATTCTGTTCTACAAAGGAAGCATGGTTTAATACCTTGAAATGCGGATAAATTAATATTTATAGACTCAACATAAACACAAACTCTTATTAAATCACTTCTGCTTGCTGTATTTTAGAATGGTTCTTCTCTTCAAAGGGCACACAGTGTTTTTGTTTGAAAGAGATATCGTGAAACGTAGCTGACACACACCTAAAATCATTTAATATTTAAAATTCTATCCTTTCGCTCGACCGGTTCTGCAATAGCACTCTTGGAAAACGTATGATTTGTTTCTGCCTATTGAGTGTTCTTCCGGTAGGCGTGAAAACTAATATTGTTAAGGTCATGCAAGCCAACGTTGCACAAAGGTTTACTTGCAAGCCAAAGAAATTTTAAATAACAAGAGAAATTTGAAATAACCCGAGAAACCTGGAATAACCCGAAACACCTTAAATAATCAGAAACACCTTAAATAACCCGAGCAATCTTAGATAACCCAATCACAAAAGCCAGCAGACCGAAATGACCGCATTAATTCGTGAAATGCTTTAGAGTCAAAATGAAACGTATCTTGTTTGCTGAATTGAATCAACCTGATTTTCAAAATAAGTAAATAACAAAAACATGTTAATCAATGAAAATTATTTAAAAAGTATAACCCCCCCCCTCCCCCTTTTTTTTTNCCCTTATTTCTGCAGTGACCTAAGAGGAGAACCTAACAGTAGGTGATAAGTTTCTTTAAGAGTAAATTACAATAAATACCTATACTAAAGAGTTCTATTTTGCACTCTACAAGTGGTTGAGCAGCAAGACGACCGATTCGGTCCACAGTCGCTCGTGGCCGATCGAGCGGCAAGTCATAGTGCATCGCTGACTTAGCGTCCAAATGAAGCCGGAATTCACAGTGATTACATCACAGGTGCCGGCGAAGACCTGCCGTCATTAGCACGATTAGCCGAACGCGCCGAGGCTCATCAGTTAGACGGTGGCTTTGGGAAGGAGCGGGAGGGATGAACGACAATCCGGTTCTGTCGAATATCAAGCTATGAGAGAAGGTTGACGGGATGGAGTGTGTAATTATTTTCTGTCGTAAAAAAATATGTGCGTGTGCGGTCTGACCTGGCCACCGGCTCCCCCAACTTGATTATGACGACTGCTCTTTTTTCCCTATTTCTATTCTTATCTTTCTTTTTCTCTATCTTGCTCTTTTTTCTCTCCTCTTTCTTGCGTTTTTCTTTTTCTCTCGCTCTTTCTTGAGTTTTTCTTTTTCTCTCGCTCTTTTCTGCGCTTTTCTTTTTCTCATGCTCTTTCTTGCTCTCTTTATGCGTGACTAACTTCCATCATATTTAATTGGCATTGGAATGTGATTGTACAAATATGAACTACAAATATTCCATAAGAAATTATATATATGGTCGGGATTATATTGGCAATGGGACTGGAGTTCTTGGGGGTGATGTGATAGAGGTGCAGTAGCGATCGAATGCCGAGGCGGGAAATTCGGAGAAAACTCGCCAACCAAAGGTGACGACGTCAGCTGTGTTTCTCGCATGCAAAACTCGAATTGTTTCGGTGGGACGTTTGTGCGGTAGCTGCTCAACCACCGCGGCCCCACATACGATCAGAATTTACCTAAAAGTTGTTCGTGACTAACTGAGCAATTTCGAAAACCCTGCTTACGATTAATTTTTCTCCCTTTTCTTATCTTTCCGCTATGACCCATTCATTTTATCCATACGTCTATCAAGTGAAACTACGAAACCTTTACAAACGTTAATATGTAATTAATATACAAATTTTTGCTCTGTATGCATAAAAAAAAAAAAGAATGAAACTAATTTTTGTCCGTAGATTTAAACTCTAAATTTCTAATACGACGTTGAATACGCCGTCTGCCCAGGTCCCCAAAATCCTGTAGTTGTCATTTAAAAACTGTTCAATATCGTTGTTCGGTGTCTGCTTAAGAATAGTTGTTAAGCAATTTTCCACGTCCTAACGGTATTTTACGTTTTCCATTTCCGACATTTTTAAACGTGAAAAAGTGGTAATACGAGTGTTCACAGTAATTTTTTTGGTATGAAACTTCCAGTACAGGATATTTGACATACTATAGGGACATGCAGCAAACATTTGTTTTTATGATTACTCCATAAAATTATAAGGTCGACTCTGAAATTACTGTAGAGGCGAGTTGAGAGAGAGAAAGACTGCACACCAGTTTAGTGCCTTGCGCGTAAAGGTGAACAGACAGTTCGAAGCGAGTGCCTACGTCGCTCTTAACGCTTCTACACTCGTAGGCTTCACGACACGCAAAATACCACCAGCTAGACGGCGTCCTTGAGACATGAAACTTCTACATTGCTGCCAACTGAACTGGGAAAATGCCAGTCAATGTTTCCATTTGAATATGCACTGTTACGAGCAAAAGTTTCTTTTCAGAGGTTGTTCTCTGCAGCAATTCTTAAACTGTAGTCCTGGGTGTTCTTGGCTGTAGTTGTGGAACTTTTTTTGTTATTAATGAAGCTGGTTTTAGCACATTTTGTTGAAAGCTGAACTTGAGATTGTAATACTGCACAGTGAAAAATAAATAGGTTATGTACGTGAAAACATTATCTTAGCTTGTATTAACGAAACGGCCTAGGGTCCGGCAAAATCGAAGATGTCTTCAAAATCGCAAAGTTGAAGAACCCCCTACTCAAGAGTGCTCAACTGTGAGGCGTCTATAGCAGCAGACGGGCAACATGGAGGAGTCACGCTCGGAGAAGTGTTCCAGTTACACCACGTCGTGACTCTGTACTCAAAGTTGTACGGCGTCAGCTGGCAAGGGTAACCTCGGTTCAGCAAGTCCCGTCATTTTCAACCACTCCACCGAGTATACAGTGTTGCTCTCCAACTACATATGCACAAATCAGGAAAATGGCTTATTAGTAGTAATGAGAGGGAGATCCTTAAATTTGAAATTATGCAGAGAACAAGATGAAACACTCGACCCTGTAGCGTCAAGTTACCGGGTACTGGCTAAACGAGAATATCTTGAAATAATCAAAAACAAACCGTGTGTACGTGATCCAGTCCCCAGCGGTAGCCATTGGATTTTCGATTATTCTTTATCATAACGTTCGACCAAATTGCTATTATCAGTAGCTCCATATTTTATATATTCATTGCGTTACTTTATTACACAAGTCCCCATTCTATCTCCCATGCTGTTATTTAATATTCGCCTTTATGGCGATTGTTCTTTAGTGTCTGTGTGTAATTTTGTTGAAAGGCACAACCAAGTATGCGCCTAATTCCACTGGAATATAACCAAAGCACATGGCGTGCCAGTTAAGGAGCAGTGATATAAGGAGCATCCAACGCCAGTAACGACAAAGGATGTAGTCACCGGCCTGTGGGACAAATCCATAGTCACTAGAGGTGCTTGAATTTTACAGATTCTTTATGTACGAAGTTTGACTTCAAGCACGTACACTTTTATTACTGGACCACAGTTGTTTGACACGTGCTGGGCAACTCTTCAGCAAGTAATAAACATGAAAATAATAGTGTGATAGTATTTGCGTACAACCGAACTGAATAAAAACAAAGGCTATCGCAGTGGCAGAAGCCAATAAATAACAGCTGTGGTCCCGACTGAGAAGTCGAGACTGAGGCTGCTACCAAATGAATTCGCGAAATTTACATACTTATAATTATCACCGATAAGACGTATTGCTAACGAGCGTGGCATAGTTGTACGCAACACGGCAAAGATGGAGTGCTTCATTGTAAAGGTTGTCTTGCCTGCTGACTGGAATGAGGCGAGGAAACTCTTTAAATACAAGGGTTTGACCATCGAAGTGCTAATAATGTGGAAATAATGTGGAGTATGAAAACAACAGTGTGCCCTGTTGTAGTGGATGCCACAGGAACTTCGAGCAGGGCCATAGAAAAAGTTTGACAGCAAGCTACCAGAAAAGGCAAGACTCGTAGAATTACAGAAGGTTGCAATCTTGGGGACTGTCAACATTATGAGGAAGGTGTGCCCACAAATGGTGCCCGCAACTTTTTTTACCTGACGGGAAGTGGTAATTCCTTGGATACAACGTAATGACCCATCAGTACTGTGTTGTGAATAGACAAAAATACAAATCTACAGGTTTATCCCGAATTACAGGTACAAATTTTGAGAGATGGTTCGTTATTGAAAATGAGATAGAAAACATAATGCAAACTATGACCTAAAGTGATTAAGGGAGAGATACGCCCGTGAAAATTAGGAATGTAGATTATTATTTGGAAAATATCAAACTACATGAGATGAAACAATGAAATCGTGAATAGTGTTAGCCTGATCTGATATATGCCACCAGTGAACATTTAACGTGTAATAATATCGCTCGCCATTAGGAAATTAGTGAGTGTTATGTTATCCTGCGAAAGTGTGTTATACGTGGGTGTTTATCGATTTTTATGACGTAACAATCCTGTGTACAATAAAGGATCACAAAAGGTTGCCTTGGGGTTACGCTCTCAGGCGAAAGGTTCTCCAGAAAACAACGTAGTTTCTGATATTTTCAAATAACTAAGTTTTAATTCCCATTTTTCAAGTGTGTGTGTGTGTGTGTGTGTGTCCCCTTAATAACCACGTCTAGTCATGTGTGTTTTCTATCATTTTCCATAACTAACCATTTAACAAAGTTTGTACCTCGAGTTCAGGATAATCCTGAAAAATTCCTTGCCAGGAAGGCTAACGAAGTTTCTATAGTGTGGGATGAATCGGGAATGTTCATATTGTTACAAGACACCAGAGGGGCGTATTCGAGTTCGTAAGGGGTGAAGGTCTTAATAAAATTTTTAAAAACTTAATTAGATTTTTTTATTTATTCACACAGCTATTATTTACAACACTAACTATATATTTCCACTATTACTCTTGTTGTTCTAGGTGAGTACAGTATCTCAATTATAATTAAAGTCCTTATCAATGTATCTTTGTAAATAATGAGCGAATTAATTGACTGTAAAAAATATAATCAATCTGTCTATCGCCATCATCCCAAATGTCTTACACTCGCGAACCCAGTTCAATAATCCTGCCGATCAGTCTCTCTCTCCAATGTACCGATGTTCGCAGTCCGCAGACTTCACACCCGCTCGTTGCTCTTGGCGCCACTCGACGCTCTGCTGGCTCGTCATCTTCGCACACCTGTCGCTTAAGGTCGCGCAATCCTCCAAACTCTCAAACTCTTAACTCTCAATAACGGTCTGCTAGGAGGCCCGTCGCGGCTTAAATAGTCTCGCTGGTCCAATCTGGAAGGTTCTCTTGCACCCCGAGTCTCGCTGACAGAGGCAAGGGCGATGAATCAGAACATTATTTCATATATAACCGCACAAATTCAGTCCTCTGGAGGTTAGGAGCTCGCGAGTCGCAGCAGGCTTATCGCGGCGGCTTGCCTTTGAAAATTTCCGCGGACTTCTCACGTTACTGCACTGTCCTCTTTCGTTCGTGCGGGGCGGGTAAAGGGAAGCGATGCAAAGCAGCGAGCGGGTAGCAGTATAGAGGAAATACGCTGTCACTTTCCTGGCATGACGACAAAAAACTACTTGGACAAAAACATTGTCGCCAGTCTTGCCAGGAAGACCCCATGACCTTCCGAATGAGCATCAACAGTTATGCTCGGTTGTGTGCGCGCGTATGCAAACGTGTACGTACGTGACGCGCGTATAAGTTTAGTGGCAAAAACTGTTACACCTACGAAAGTGAAATTGCACATTTTAGTTCATAGTAAGTTCTTCAAAGTAGCACAAGGCGTCACAAATTAACATCAAAGAGGAGATAAGAAGAAACGGGTTTGCTAGGTAATGTGTTCTTTTCAGTAGGCATTATAGAAAGCATAAGGAAAGTTAATGCAGAATAGGAAATTTGTCCAAAATGTGAAGCGGTGTTCTCCTTGTAAAGACATTTGTGGTAGAGGGAATGTGAGGTAGAATACGCTTACGCATATTTTTCGGTTAAAACTGTAAAACACAACGTGGTTTCGACTGTGCTTACGTAAATAAGTGCTTTAAGACTTTAGCGCACTTCTTCTAATCGAGTTGTAATCATGGCTGGATCCAAAAATTAGTGGACTGCGCCAGTTTTATTTGAGTACAAAAAATATATTTCATGAAAACATTTATCTGCCTGCATTCTAGAAAGTTTCACAGATTTACTGGCTCCTTCATGCACATGCGTACATAAACTGTTTGCACGGATTTATGACATACTTGCAGCTGCACCTCCCATTGGAAAATAAAACATAAACTTATCAGTTTAGTATTTTCACTAGACAAGCTGCGTGTTTGAAATTTCCACTGGATTAAGAATTTGTGTTTGTTACAGCATATACTTTTTTTGTGATACGTTTAAATATGTTCTTACTTTGTATTTTTATCGCCCTCAAACTTTACTGTTTCATAAAATACGTGTTCATTATCCAAGGCAGTAAGTTTACGTAAATTAAGAGTACAAAAAACATTATCAACAAATACATTTTGTAATTATGACAGATGCATCGTGGCTTTGACTGGAAACAAACTTATTTACCGCAAACGGCAAATTACTTGCATAATGGGAAGGAAGAGGAGGAGGTGGGCTTCAGCCTCTCAGCCACCCCCCCCCCCCCTTTTTTTTTTTTTTNTGTAATTCAGCTACTATTCACGGTAAAGTGAGCACTTTTTAAGATCCTCCGAACAGACGTAATCATCAAAAAAAATTATATTACATTGTGGCCTCAGACGTTAACTTTTGAAAGCTATAGAATATACACTCTGTTAATTAGTCACAATGCCATTTTTATTTCAACAGTTGGCAAAAGGATACAAGTAAGCTGAAAGGAACTTTTCAGCACAGCCTTAGAGTGCTCACTTTACCGTGTACAGTCTACGGTATAAGTTTTTTCATACGATATAATTACGAACATTATTATATTTTTCATTACAAGCGCAGGTTTGTTGTACAAACAGACGGAAACTGTAAAAACCAGAATACCTCGTCTTTAGTGTAGGACTTCCAGTCCCAGGCAAACAAACAATGAATTTTGATTGGAGAGACGAGAGGGGGTACGGGACCGCCAGCACAGCGAAGTCAGTCTTACATTATACAGAAAACAACGGCGCATCCAGGAATTTCTCAAGGAAGAGAGGGTGCTTTAGACCGTCTGAAGGAAAGGGAGGGAGTTGCACAAGCGTTAGTGGTGCTCATGTACGTGTTTATTAGAACAAATACTATGAGAAAACATAATAAAATATAAATATGTAACAAAATATGAAATATAACAGAAATACAAAAATACTATTAAATGCATTGTAGTAATGGAAATTACATATTTTATCACAATTTGTGTTATTAACAACTTCAGGGAATATCCGCTTCCCCCTCCCCCTCCCTTATACCGGATACGCCTCTGCAGTAAAACATAGTCGTCAGTTTATGGGCGCCTTTTAGGTATACGTTGCCAATCCTTGTATCAACGACTTTAAGATAACGTCACATATAACTAATCGGAAAGTGCGTTGCCGGTTTTATCACCATTTTACAAGCATTCGCACACAATTTCTCTCCTAAATTTTTTAGCGAAAAAAAAGTAACACGTAACATTCTGTGTAATGCGTTATAAATTAGCTGATTGCTACACTAAAAAATAAACTATGCGTCTCCAAGTCCCTATCAAGGCAAACAGAATGTGTGTGATTGTGCCATATCCTCTCACCAGCTAACATTAGCACTTTTACACAAGTGTCTGGGAATTTTCTTGCAATTTTTTCCTTGGGTAAGATTTGACCCACCTGTCATACTTTTCATCAAACTGTTTTCTCATACAGGGCTGGATCAGAAAGCTAGTGAAGCAGAGTGCTCGAGTTCATAAATTAACATTTTTAAAACTATTTTTAAAATACCTGTTTCTGAAGTTCCTGTGGCAATTTTCACAGATTATCTGGCTCCTTCATGACAACACGTAAAATATTTACACGCATTAAAAGAAAAGTTTCAAACATAACAATTTCACAAAATACGTGTATAGTATTTACGATAGGAAGGCTACGTGAAATTTCGAAAACGTAAGCCATAGCATCGGATGACTTTAGTAATTATTATAGGTACACCGTGGCTTTGATTAGTAACAAATAAACTTAAAAAATTCATAAGTAACATGTATCCCGAGAACTCAGGTTACGTGCAGGATGGGGATGGTATGCCCACCCTCATGTTTTTTTTTAAACCGCTCCCTT
This sequence comes from Clitarchus hookeri, assembly GCA_002778355.1. Lineage (NCBI taxonomy): Eukaryota > Metazoa > Arthropoda > Insecta > Phasmatodea > Phasmatidae > Clitarchus > Clitarchus hookeri. The sequence continues at coordinate 375,241 of NQII01000971.1, read as the reverse complement.
TTTTTTTTCAGCCCCACTCCCTCATTTTCAATTCCACATGCCCCTCCCTGATCTGCCGCTTATTTCATATCACAATGAAAAAAATATGAAATATCTTAACCTCGATCTGTAGAAAAATTTATACTCACGAAAGGCCTTAAGTAGGAGAGAAAGAAATATCCGCGTGTTTACTACCGCAAAAGCAAACATTTTAAAGAAAAGGAAAAAATGCAAAATATTTTTAATTGACGTCCATTTTCAACACAATATCACAGTCTGTTACGAAAATGCATTATTTACCAACACTGCCAACTGACGTCAGACTCTTCGCAAAATTTCATTGGCTAAATATAATACACAAGTATTCTATTGTGAATAAAGTTCGCACAAGAATTCTGGTCGTATTAATGTTCTACTGTTACGGTCTATACCCTGTGCTTATGTATTTTGATTAAGAAGCCTCCATTATGTGATCGAGGTCACCGGAGACTGCAT